>CM060270.1:12493908-12516577 GCA_030684275.1 Acipenser oxyrinchus oxyrinchus
TTGGTACATTTTCACTCTCCAAGTGAAATGACGCAGGAAATGCAAAACAGTCTGAAAGCATGGCTTGCAAACAGAGATTTGAAATCTAATAAAACTGAAATCCAAATAACTAATGGCATCTTGTACAGTGTTTGCATGGAAGAATTGCACACGGTGAATATTGTTTTTATTAATGGGCACTGTTTAAAAGATGCTATAAGGATAGCAGCACCATCATTCAAATTTAATCCTGGGGTTACAGTAGCATGTTGCAGATGTATTTCACATTCACTTTCCATCTATATCACAGAAAGGAATTACATTTATTTTAAGGTATTGTTTACTATTCTGTATGGAGTGTCCGCCCTATTTATTATTATTTGTATTTGTTTGCGGCGGATAAAAGCGCCGCCGCTTGTTATTGTTTTTATATTTATATTTAAAACCTCGTGAGGATGCATGACTGATCAGCTACTGATTATTTAACTAGCTGACAGTCATGCATCCTTACCAAACGCTGCAGACTGTGGCCGAGGGTAATAAGATAATTAACAACTAGTTAACCCCTCGGCCAGAGTATAAGAACCAGCAGCTGTTCGGGTTGGTTGTTGAGTGTACAGAGGAGAGTACGGAGAGCGGAGAGAGAGCTGCCAGAGTACAAAACAATTGCTAAACGCGTGCTGGTTTAGCCAGCACGCCACTTACTTGTTTGCTGTTTATTCGTTTGGCCCTTGTGCCTTTTTGTTTTGTGTTTTGTTTAAATCATTTGTTTTGTTTAATTATTAATAAATACGCTGAATGCCATAGCATTCAGCTTCACCCGCCCATCCACTGTTTTGGTTTCAGTTACTTCCTGGTCCGTGACGTCATCACACTCACCACTGCAAGCCAGCCTGTCACATATGGTGTCCTGCGTGGGACAAACAACGCCTCCAACAGCCGGACCAGGAAAAGGACGTTTTTTGTTTTTTCAAAAGTGTTTTTTTGTGAAGGAAAAAAAAAAAAAATGGGAAGAAGAAGGGGAGGAGAGGAATGGCCAGCCCCACAACAGAGGGACAGTGGAAGCCAAAGGATGGATCCTGAGCTCCGCCATGGGATCTCGCATGGTGGGTACACAGGGAGGACTCCACGGAGGAGTGGTGTACATACTGCCATCGATATGGGCATGAGGAGGAAAGCTGCCCAGAGGTCGACCGGGACACAGATGAGGAAAGGGATGAGCCCGAAGTCCTGTTGTGCCCAGCGCCCAGAAGGGGAGCGCGAGCATCCAGCGCCCAGAAGGGGAGCGAGCATCCAGCCCAGAAGGGGGAGCGAGCATCCAGCGCCAGAAGGGGAGCGCGAGCATCCAGCCCAGAAGGGGGAGCGAGCATCCAGCCCAGAAGGGGGAGCGAGCATCCAGCCCAGAAGGGGGAGCCCGTGCATCCAGCTCCAGAAGGGGAGCCCGTGCATCCAGCCCAGAAGGGGGAGCCCGTGCATCCAGCCCAGAAGGGGGGAGCCCTTGCATCCAGCCCAGAAGGGGGAGCCCGTGCATCCAGCGCCCAGAAGGGGAGCCCGACATCCAGCCCAGGGGAAGCCCACAGGTCCAGAACCTAGGTCTCCAGCAGCAGAGGAAGAATACCTGCTGCCTCTGCCTCCGCCACCTCCAGGAGCAGAGCAGCAGGAGCTGCCTCTGCCTCCACCACTGCCCAGAGCAGAGGAGCAGGAGCTGCCTCTGCCTCCACCACCGCCAGGAGGAGAGCCGCAGGAGCTGCCTCTGCCTCCGCCACCGCCGGAGCAGAGGAGCAGGAGCTGCCTCTGCCTCCGCCACTTTCAGGAGCAGAGCAGCAGGAGCTGCCTCTGCCTCCACCACCACCAGGAGCAGAGCAGCAGGAGCTGCCTCTGCCTCCACCACCGCCAGGAGCAGAGCAGCAAGAGCTGCCTCTGCCTCCACCACCTCAACCGCTTCCGCCACTAGGAGCAGAGCAGCAGGAGCTGCCTCTGCCTCCACCACCGCCAGGAGCAGAGCAGCAAGAGCTGCCTCTGTCTCCGCCACCTCCATCGCTTCCACCACCAGGAGCAGAGCAGCAGGAGCTGCCTCTGTCTCCACAGCTAGGAGCAGAGCAGCAGGAGCTGCCTCTGTCTCCACCACCACTAGGAGCAGAGCAGCAGGAGCTGCCTCTGTCTCCACCTCTGCCTCAATCGCCGTGGGAGGACTGCTTGCCCCTCCCACCTCCACCAGCAGATGGTGAATGCCTGCTGGTTCCGCCTCAAGCCCGTGGGAGGACTGTTTACCGCCCCAGCTCCACCAGCAGAGGGTGAATTCCTGCTGGTTCCGCCTCAACCGCTGTGGGAGGATTGCTTGCCCTCCCACCTCCACCAGCAGAGGGTGAATGCCTGCTGGTTCCGCCTCAACAGCCGTGGGAGAACAGCTTGCCGCTCCCAGCCCCACCAGCAGAGGGTGAATACCTGCTGGTTCCGCCTCAACCGCCGTGGGAGGACTGCTTGCCGCTCCCAGCTCCACCAGGAGAGGGTGAATACCTGCTGGTTCCGCCAACCGCCGTGGGAGGACTGCTTGCCCTCCCACCTCCACCAGCAGAGGGTGAATACCTGCTGGTTCCATCTCCACCTCCACCAGCAGAGGGTGAATACCTGCTGGTTCCACATCCACCATTATGGGAAGGACTGCTCCTGCCCTGCCTCGCACCGCCCAAGGATGCCTGTTGCTTCAAGCACCTACCAAGGATGCCTGCCTCACTTCGCCCAAGGATGCCTGCCTCGACCGCCTAAGGATGCCTGCCTCGCACCGCCCAAGGATGCCTGCCTCGCACCGCCCAAGGATGCCTGCTTCACATCGCCTGGGGCTGCCTGTTGCTCAAGACGCCTGGGCTGCCTGTTGCCCGCATCGCCTGGAGAGCCACCAGTTATAGGGTACGAGGGAGAAGTGGAGCTCCCGCTGCCGCCTCCATGGCCAGGGGCTCCCTCCCGAGTTCGCCTCCGGAGGGTCCGCTACTGCTGCTGCTGCCGCCGCCTCCTGAGGGTCCGCTGCTGCTGCCGCCGCCTCCCGAGGGTCCGCTGCTGCTGCCGCCGCCTCCCGAGGGTCCTGTTTTGCCTGGGGTCGCTACCAGTCCTGCCATGCGGCAGGAAATACTGTGGCTGGAGCCCCATGAAGGGGAGCTGCCGCCACGGAAAGGGGGGAGGTCAGGAGACCAGCTCCCCCAGCCGCACTTTCGCGGCAGGAAATATTGTGGCTGGAGCCCCATGAGGGGCAGCTGCTGGCCACGAAGAAGGGGAGGTCAGGAGACCAGCTCCCCAGCCGCACTCGCTGCAGGAAATACTGTGGCTGGAGCCCCATGAAGGGCAGCTGTCGGCCATGAAGAAGGGGGGAGGTCAGGAGACCAGCTCCCCAGCCGCACTTTCGCGGCAGGAATACTGTGGCTGGAGCCCCATGAAGGGCAGCTGCCAGCCATGAAGAAGGGGAGGCCAGGAGACCAGCTCCCCGCAGCAATTTCGCTGCAGGAGAGGGTGGCCGGAGCCCCACGGAGGGGAGCTGCCGCCATGAAGAAGGGGGGCAGGTCTGGAGACCACCCCAAAAATTTTTGGCCAGAGGAGCCGGCCTGTGCGCTGGCCATTGGAACGCTACGGCTGTTTGGGTGGGAGGAGGACATCCCACCGTGGCCGCCACCTTTGGCCTGTTGCTGCCCCTGTTCCTGCGCGGGACTGCTAGCCGGACTTTAGGGAATAAGGGGAGGTGGCCGAAAGGCCATGTGTGCTGCGCACAAGGGGGCATGTGTGCGGAGTGTCCCGCCCTATTTATTATTATTTGTATTTGTTTGCGGCGCTGATAAAAGCGCGCCGCTTGTTATTGTTTTTATATTTATATTTAAAACCTCGTGAGGATGCATGACTGATCAGCTACTGATTATTTAACTAGCTGACAGTCATGCATCCTTACCAAACGCTGCAGACTGTGGCCGAGGGTAATAAGATAATTAACAACTAGTTAACCCTCGGCCAGAGTATAAGAACCAGCAGCTGTTCGGGTTGGTTGTTGAGTGTACAGAGGAGAGTACGGGAGAGCGGAGAGAGAGCGCGTAGAGTACAAAACAATTGCTAAAACGTGCTGGTTTAGCCAGCACGCCACTTACTTGTTTGCTGTTTATTCGTTTGGCCCTTGTGCCTTTTTGTTTTGTGTTTTGTTTAAATCATTTGTTTTTGTTTAATTATTAATAAATACGCTGAATGCCATAGCATTCAGCTTCACCCGCCCATCCACTGTTTTGGTTTCAGTTACTTCCTGGTCCGTGACGTCATCACACTCACCACTGCAAGCCAGCCTGTCACATATTCCAATTGGCTTTTGAATGTTTTCATGATGCATTTTTGCATCCAGTGGGAGGTGCTATTCACTTTAGAGCACAAACTCAGAGTCAGTGAGAGAATGTCTGATCACTGACTCTGCAGGCTCTTTATGTATTGGATCTCCTCCACTACAGTATTTCTGTATGACTGCTGAAGTGGCCCCAGGTATCTGCCTACCTGTTTGTTACTAGGTAACCCTGTGTCAAATATACAGCATTTACTTTTATCAGGATGGGCTGCGATTGGAAATGATGTGGTGTTGTCTCTAGGATTATCACAGTTTGGGAATGTTGTGGTGTTGTCTTCAGGATCGAAAAGAGTTGGATTTTGGTGGCACAATTGTGTGACAGTGTCAGGGCACTGTGAACACCAGTAGCCTATGCCTTTTCTTAATACTCTGACAAAAATGCTTTCCTTATTAAGAAAACTTTTCTATATTAAGAATATGAATAATTGATATGCAAGCAAGTGTGAAATTCAGAGACTCATTAGCTGTTTTGATTGTGATTATGGAATTGGCTTGTTAGCAGTGGTAATACACACTAAGCTTTTTGACCAATATGCGTCCAGCTGCTGTAGGCTGTCTTGATAAACATGGCTGCTGTAATCTTAGACAATGGCTCTGGGTGGCAGTCCCTATGTAGCAAGAAGTGTTTCTGACAGCTTGCTTGGAGCAGGGTGGTCTTTGACACTATCACTATCCCAGACATGTCAACCCCTAAGTGTTCATACCAGTGAGACCCCTGCTAAAAAACCTTGAGATTGATGAAAAACCTTAACCTTTTCTTTTGTTGGTGGTGGTGGTGGTGGGTGTGCTAGTGACAGATCAAGATTTTTGCACATGGCTGACAGCTACGCCACTGACCTAGACTTATGGGCTATGCTCACTGGGAGCGAAGCAAACAACATGAATACAGCACGAGTACATAAAAATAAAGCACAACTGTAGCTAGCCATGAAAAGAAAACACTGTCTGATTTTGCTGCTTTTGTGGAGACGAAATAAAATAAATAAAACAAAGAAATAGTCTGGGTACACCACACACTAAAAAATGGCATTTAACAGTGAATGTTTATATGTGATCTGGTTTAACATGTAAATTATTCAAAAAGAATACAGCTACACATATTTCTTTGTAAATACTGAGAAAATTTGTTTAATATACTTTTTTTTAATTGATTTTCAGTTTTAATAAGATCTTCAGTTAGTGTGTGAATGTGATTATTATTATTGGCCAACATTATTAAAAAAAAGAAGCAGCATTTTACAAAAATATGAAACCAGTGTGTGGAGCTCGCTCCCTGTCACTGACTAAAATTAAGGTGCAATAAAGAGAGATAGACATACCATCAATTTCCAATTGTTCTGTTATTTCTTACCATATGGCGTCTTTCTTTTTATTGTCTTAATAGCCACTGACAGTGGTTATTTTTCGACTTTAATAATTAAATTCTCATTGATGTCCATTTCTCTTTTATTTTTATGGTAATTTCTGCGTGAATGAGACAGTGACAGTCTGACAGCCTCTCCTTCGACTCACTTTGAGTAATGACGTGTTGCATACAGAAACATAGAAAGCTTGCGCTGACAGTCAGTCAGACAACAAGGCAATTCTATCTTTGGAGTAAGGGGTTAGTTTGCGTAGCAGCTACAGGAATATAGAATGGTAATGTACACCTCTTCATGGTGACCCCCCCCCAAATGAAATAATACGCTTGGACAGTTGTATTGGATTTACCGCTGTATCATGTATAAAGGGTTTCGCAGCCTCGCAAACAATAATAAACTTATGCACATATATGAGAATCCATTGCACGGCCGTGACTCTCAAAATTGTGAAAAACCGTGAGTTTCATGGGTAAACCTTGAGACTTGACATCCATGCTATCCTCCTCTCTGCCATGAAAAGCCTTTCAGCCTCACCATTATATAGCTGTTCAGTGATAATCCAGTTCTAATCAAGATCCAATCAATGAACCCGTGCTCATTTGGGTTGCCCAGCAAAGAGCAACAAGGGTGACTGGGAGTTTTGTAATTGGAATAAACCCTTTCCCTGCACAGCCATACACAATCCCCAGTATACTGAACTAAATGCACATTCACAACAGGGCACGCTATTTAATGAGGCACCATTTACTTTCTTAACACATGGCTTGTTACTGGCACTGCCAGCTCCATGCAACTCAAACACTGTGCCGGGACCACTCACCCTGCCACAGTCTAATTAATAAACAGTGTATGAGAGATGCCAGATTTCCATGTAAATATCATGGACAAAAAAGCAGCTCACTTGCTTCTATTCCCTGTGCATACTAACAACAGTCTGAGTGGCCATATTTTTAAATATAATGCAGACTCATTAATCAACTAGACAATACATTTCCCAACATTTACTTGGGAGCGCTCGCCAGGAGAAAAGAAAAAGTCTGAGGATCGCAGTGTATCCAGAACACGCTCTCTCCTGCAACAATGCTGGTTTTCTGTTCCCACAATACGCCACTCATTTCAATCAGAGCACCAGTCTTGCTGCTGGAAGGAGAATGAACTGAATACACTGTGATGTTTAGAGAAAAAAAAACATCTCTTTCACCTGGTGAACATTGCAGAGTAAAAGCTGAACTGACTTAATGAAAGGTTCAGCATGCAAAACAATTCTCAATTAATAATTTCTTCGTTAAAAATAACTTGTGCTAGGACCCAGGACCTGATGAAACAAGTTGGGTTTGCTGACCTTAAAAGCTTCCTTTCCATTGCATATTTATCTGTTCACCTTATATTCATTATATATTCATTATGTCCCTGACACAGTGATGCTAATTCTCCACTTCTTTCATTAATACTGAGAAACTATGACTCCTAAAGAAGAGGAACATGACCAACACACCCAGGTGAGTCCAGGGATCATAGTAAATCCAGCCTTTGAAATGAATCCACCCCCTCAGCTCTAGACAAGCTCTGAAAGCAGGATCTTGACAGGGGAAGAAGAGGTTATTAAAATAAATTCAATATTTATCTTATCACTGTTACATGAATACTTTGTAGTTTTTACCTTTTTACCAGAGGTTCAAGCAGCAGTCTTCAAAGGGTTTCCGATCTGGAGGGATAAGACTCATTTGTGAAAAATACAAGTCTATCTTTTATGTTACCTGCCCCTGGATTGAAGAGACATCAATTGAACCGTACAGCGCAAGTCATGCAGTAACTGCACCCGTTGCTTAATAATGGATTGCACTCAAACTCATTGTGTGGAACATGCTTATTTGGGATTTGGGTGATGATCTGGCTGCTGATCCTGCATCTGAAGGGAGAAGGAAGCCACTGTCCTGAGAGAGGGAACTGTTCTGACAAGGACAGCATTTTCCTTTCTGTAACATTAGAGATTAGTGTTTTGGGATTCAATATTTTGTTGAAACAAACAGGGTTTTAAATCAACTTTTTTTTCCAGTGTCAGATGTCATCTAATAACAACTTGTTTACCTCTATAACCTCTATAAATGCAGCCAGTGCACCAGTTTGTGTGAAATAAGAAAACTCACTTCACAGTACACAGCATATTGTAATGACTTAATGAATCACTTTAACAAAAAAGTTACTGACATTAGGAATCAGATATTCAACAGCATACCAAATTTACATGTGCCATCAACTATGCTACTTTTACCTTCGGTCGCACTACACCAATCCACATTTTTGAGCATTTTTCTTCGATTAGTCAAATGGATCTGGCTAATATATTTAAGATATCCACTACATGTGTTTTAGATCCTATCCCTACTCCACTTTTTAAAGAAGTATTCTCCAAAATAAATACCACGGCATTAAATATTGTTTATAGCTCCCTTTTAACAGGTATTGTTCCTAACTCTTTCAAGACTACAATAGTAAAACCACTGCTCAAGAAATCTACCTTAGATCACAATTTTCTTAATAACTACAGGTCTCTTTTAGATCTTCCATTTCTGTCTACAGTTTTAGAAAGAGTAGTTGCCGAGCAACTTAACACATTTCTTGCAGTTCATAACATATATGAGCAATTTCAGTCTGGGTTTCAGCCTTATCATAGCACAGAGACAGCACTTATTAGAGTGGATAATGATGTGCTGTTCTCCTCTGACACGGGCTCACCTTCGGTTCTTATTAGAGTGGATAATGATGTGCTGTTCTCCTCTGACACGGGCTTACCTTTGGTTCTTATTACAGTGGATAATGATGTGCTGTTCTCCTCTGACACGGGCTCACCTTCGGTTCTTATTAGAGTGGATAATGATGTGCTGTTCTCCTCTGACACGGGCTCACCTTCGGTTCTTATTACAGTGGATAATGATGTGCTGTTCTCCTCTGACACGGGCGGCTCTCCTTCGGTTCTTATTAGAGTGGATAATGATGTGCTGTTCTCCTCTGACACAGGCTCACCTTCGGTTCTTATTAGAGTGGATAATGATGTGCTGTTCTCCTCTGACACGGGCTCACCTTCGGTTCTTATTACAGTGGATAATGATGTGCTGTTCTCCTCTGACACGGGCTCACCTTTGGTTCTTATTAGAGTGGATAATGATGTGCTGTTCTCCTCTGACACGGGCTCACCTTCGGTTCTTATTACAGTGGATAATGATGTGCTGTTCTCCTCTGACACAGGCTCACCTTCGGTTCTTATTAGAGTGGATAATGATGTGCTGTTCTCCTCTGACACGGGCTCACCTTCGGTTCTTATTACAGTGGATAATGATGTGCTGTTCTCCTCTGACACAGGCTCACCTTTGGTTCTTATTAGAGTGGATAACGATGTGCTGTTCTCCTCTGACACGGGCTCACCTTCGGTTCTTATTACAATGGATAACGATGTGCTGTTCTCCTCTGACACGGGCTCACCTTCGGTTCTTATTAGAGTGGATAATGATGTGCTGTTCTCCTCTGACACGGGCTCACCTTCGGTTCTTATTAGAGTGGATAATGATGTGCTGTTATCCTCTGACACAGGCTCACCTTCGGTTCTTATTACAGTGGATAATGATGTGCTGTTCTCCTCTGACACGGGCTCACCTTCGGTTCTTATTAGAGTGGATAATGATGTGCTGTTCTCCTCTGACACGGGCTTACCTTCGGTTCTTATTACAGTGGATAATGATGTGCTGTTCTCCTCTGACACGGGCTCACCTTCGGTTCTTATTAGAGTGGATAATGATGTGCTGTTATCCTCTGACACAGGCTCACCTTCGGTTCTTATTACAGTGGATAATGATGTGCTGTTCTCCTCTGACACAGGCTCACCTTCGGTTCTTATTAGAGTGGATAATGATGTGCTGTTCTCCTCTGACACGGGCTCACCTTCGGTTCTTATTAGAGTGGATAATGATGTGCTGTTATCCTCTGACACGGGCTCACCTTCGGTTCTTATTAGAGTGGATAATGATGTGCTGTTCTCCTCTGACACAGGCTCACCTTCGGTTCTTATTACAGTGGATAATGATGTGCTGTTCTCCTCTGACACGGGCTCACCTTCGGCTCTTATTAGAGTGGATAATGATGTGCTGTTATCCTCTGACACGGGCTCACCTTCGGTTCTTATTAGAGTGGATAATGATGCGCTGTTGTCCTCTGACACGGGCTCACCTTCGGTTCTTATTAGAGTGGATAATGATGTGCTGTTCTCCTCTGACACTGGCTCACCTTCGGTTCTTATTAGAGTGGATAATGATGTGCTGTTCTCCTCTGACACGGGCTCACCTTTGGTTCTTATTAGAGTGGATAATGATGTGCTGTTATCCTCTGACACGGGCTCACCTTCGGTTCTTATTACAGTGGATAATGATGTGCTGTTATCCTCTGACACGGGCTCACCTTCGGTTCTTATTACAGTGGATAATGATGTGCTGTTATCCTCTGACACGGGCTCACCTTCAGTTCTTATTACAGTGGATAATGATGTGCTGTTCTCCTCTGACACTGGCTCACCTTTGGTTCTTATTAGAGTGGATAACGATGTGCTGTTCTCCTCTGACACGGGCTCACCTTCGGTTCTTATTAGAGTGGATAATGATGTGCTGTTCTCTTCTGACACGGGCTCACCTTCGGTTCTTATTAGAGTGGATAATGATGTGCTGTTATCCTCTGACACAGGCTCACCTTCGGTTCTTATTACAGTGGATAACGATGTGCTGTTATCCTCTGACACGGGCGGCTCTCCTTCGGTTCTTATTAGAGTGGATAATGATGTGCTGTTATCCTCTGACACGGGCTCACCTTCGGTTTTTATTAGAGTGGATAATGATGTGCTGTTATCCTCTGACACAGGCTCACCTTCGGTTCTTATTACAGTGGATAATGATGTGCTGTTATCCTCTGACACGGGCTCACCTTCGGTTCTTATTAGAGTGGATAATGATGTGCTGTTATCCTCTGACACGGGCTCACCTTCGGTTCTTATTACAGTGGATAATGATGTGCTGTTATCCTCTGACACGGGCTCACCTTTGGTTCTTATTAGAGTGGATAATGATGTGCTGTTATCCTCTGACACGGGCTCACCTTCGGTTCTTATTAGAGTGGATAATGATGTGCTGTTCTCCTCTGACACAGGCTCACCTTCGGTTCTTATTACAGTGGATAATGATGTGCTGTTCTCCTCTGACACGGGCTCACCTTCGGCTCTTATTAGAGTGGATAATGATGTGCTGTTCTCCTCTGACACGGGCTCACCTTCGGTTCTGATTAGAGTGGATAATGATGTGCTGTTCTCCTCTGACACGGGCTCACCTTCGGTTCTTATTACAGTGGATAATGATGTGCTGTTATCCTCTGACACGGGCTCACCTTCAGTTCTTATTACAGTGGATAATGATGTGCTGTTATCCTCTGACACGGGCTCACCTTCGGTTCTTATTAGAGTGGATAATGATGTGCTGTTCTCCTCTGACACAGGCTCACCTTCGGTTCTTATTACAGTGGATAATGATGTGCTGTTCTCCTCTGACACGGGCTCACCTTCGGTTCTGATTAGAGTGGATAATGATGTGCTGTTATCCTCTGACACGGGCTCACCTTCGGTTCTTATTACAGTGGATAATGATGTGCTGTTATCCTCTGACACGGGCTCACCTTTGGTTCTTATTAGAGTGGATAATGATGTGCTGTTCTCCTCTGACACGGGCGGCTCTCCTTCGGTTCTTATTACAGTGGATAATGATGTGCTGTTCTCCTCTGACAAGGGCTCACCTTTGGTTCTTATTAGAGTGGATAATGATGTGCTGTTATCCTCTGACACAGGCTCACCTTCGGTTCTTATTACAGTGGATAATGATGTGCTGTTATCCTCTGACACGGGCTCACCTTCGGTTCTTATTAGAGTGGATAATGATGTGCTGTTCTCCTCTGACACGGGCTCACCTTCGGTTCTTATTACAGTGGATAATGATGTGCTGTTCTCCTCTGACACGGGCTCACCTTTGGTTCTTATTAGAGTGGATAATGATGTGCTGTTCTCCTCTGACACAGGCTCACCTTCGGTTCTTATTAGAGTGGATAATGATGTGCTGTTCTCCTCTGACACGGGCTCACCTTCGGTTCTTATACTATTAGATTTAACTGCTGCGTTTCACACTATTGATCATTCTGTTTTAATTGATTGCCTTGAAAATCTGGTAGGTTTCAATCCTATCACTCGAACAGGAAACCTCTTTTTTGTTACATTCAGGGTTACACGATTCTCAATTCTTGGCTCCACTCTGTTTTCTTTGTATATGCTGCTTCAGGGCAATATTAGGCGTAGCTATGAGGTTAATTTCCATTGTTACACTGATGATACACAGCTATATCTATCCATGAAACAGGATGACACTTCAGATGTAAATATTTTGAGTACATGTCTTGTTAACATAAAAAATGGATGCCTAAAATCGTTTTAATGCTAAACTCAGATAAAACAGAAATAAAGATTCTGGGATCTCAGAAGCAACAAAGTAATATATCTGATTTACTCCTTGGTGGCTTCCGTTATGAACTGGCAAACGAAATGTGACATTTGTTTGTGACCTTGACCCAAATCTTTCTTTTTTTATGACACATCTCAGGAATATTACTAAATATTGGAAAATTGAGAAGTATTCTTTCCCACTCAGATACTGAGAGATGTATGCATGCTTTTGTATCTTCTAGAATTGATTATTGTAATGCTCTATTCTCTGGTACTCCTAGTCATGTTATATCTCGACTGCAACTTATACAAAATGCTGCAGACGGAATTTCAACCGGGACCCCAAGACGAGATCTCTGCACTGGCTTCCGGTCTGATTCAGGATAAATTTTAAGGTGTTGCTTTTAACTTATAAGGCATTCAATGGCCTTGCACCATCGTATTTAAATTATCTTTTAATACCATGTATTCCTAGACGCCCACTCAGATCACAGAATGCCACTGTACATTGTAACTATGCATAATAACATTGTAGTTATGTGTAAGTACTCATGTATTTCAATAGACAGTAATTAGAGACACTTAATGTGAAGGGTTTACTGTAGTCTTTAATTAACTTATTTTTTTGAAAGAAGAAAAACACCTATTGACTACAAAACTAGTATCAACCATCTACAGTAAGTAATGTATTGGGAGTTCTCTACAGTAAGTAATGTATTTGGAGTTCTCTACAGTAAGTAATGTATTTGGAGTTCTCTACAGTAAGTAATGTATTTGGAGTTCTCTGCAGTAAGTAATGTATTGGGAGTTCTCTACAGTAAGTAATGTATTGGGAGTTCTCTACAGTAAGTAATTTATTGTGGTTAACATTACCTTACTACTCTGTTTACAATGGCTGGTAAGTTGAAGTTGCATTTCTTACATCCCACTTATGTACTTTTCGAAAACCGATGGATGGCAATGAGATTTGGGTCTTCATCTGTTTCAGGTTTGGCAAAACTATCGACAACTTTACTCTCTGTTCCCGGTTCACATTCCTTAGTTTTTTGCATTTTTATTTTCTAATGCCACTTTCATGTTTTACATCTAAAACATAGTCCTCGCTACTATCTTCACTTAAAACGGACACTTGTTTTGTCTGTGTAAATGGGATTTTAAACTGGAACTCATGACAGCATTCCCACAATGTGAGAGGCAAATATTTTAACTGTTTGAACTAAGTGTAACAAAGTAGCGAAAACCCAATTAACAATCAATTTAATCTCATTATCAAACAAGTATCAATTGGAAAGAAATGTTTTACATGGCATAAACAACTAACAGCACTAAAACAGTGAATTATTTTTACCTATTAACACTTAGCATAGTTTTTTTTCCCTAGGGCTTGAATTTTTCAGTTTTATTTTTCAAATCTCTATCACCCTTTAAAAGTTAATTAGTCATTGTTAAACTGTCTCTGTATCCTAATACAAAGAAAACTACTCATTCAAGACTGGGTTTAAGATATTTTTTTTTTCTTTGCTACAAATCAAGGCTATTTTAAATGATGCACTTGCTATCAGTGTACACTCTGTACTGGGTATTTTATGCTGAAAGGAAAATCTGTCAGGACAACTCTATTAAACAAGTTAAAATAACAAGAGCACAACAATAAACTAGGTGACTGTAAGAATGAAATGCAATCAGGATCAGCAAGAAGGAATTCATGTAATTTGTCACATCTGTTTGAAATAAAAATTAAGCAAAACAGAATCAGGCTCAGTCAAGACATGAAGTTAAAAAAAAGGTGACATTGTTTTGTAATTAACAGCTTTTTCTGAGTTCTAATTACTGTAGAAAACAATAATTTGGCTCAAAATAAGTTTATAGGGAAGTCATATGATCAAAAATAACCCCCTCCCCCCCAAAACATGAAGTCCTATTTATCCTGTATGGAAAGAAGGCCCCAAAGCGGAGGGGACAATTTCACGCTCCAGGTGAAATGAGCAAGGGTCTGGAAAACAGCACTTAATTGGTATGATATGATATGTTTAATCACAGTTTGATAAAATATTCTCCAGATGTACATATGCAGAAATGTAAGTGTGACAATGAATTGTTTTTTACTGTATCTTCGTAAATGCTTTGTGATGGTGGTCCACTGTGAAAGGCTCTGTATAGAATAAAGATTGATTGATTGATTGATTGAAATGAAAACTGAATAAGTGGTATTTAACTATTTTTTACAGTATGTGTAATAACTTCTTGAAAACAAAGTAAACAAAGTGTACAGGCAGACATACACCCCTTATAACCCCATCATCTGGCATTCTCAAGAACGCAGGCTAAATAATGTTAATACCGAGTTTCATAATACATGGATAAGCGGTTCTCCAAATATATGCAAAAATGTAAGAGTGACTCTCAGATAGATGACGGACAATAGGTTTCCTATTCACTGTAAAGTAGCTGACGTCTCAGTGGCAATCAATGGAGGAAACGCTTTCAAAATACAACCTAACGTGAAGGTTATTGTTTGTGCAAATGATAAAACAAATCCAAGGTTAAGGAGTTGAAGACCGTTTCAAATCTAATTGAGTCATTGGATTATTGTCTGAAACCTCAAACCATCATGTAATTCCAGGTACTTAGATAGGATTGCATGAAGGACTAATAAGAGATCACAACATAAATAGCAGACTCCTGCTTCCTATCCTGACTAGTAGAGGCGTTAGTACATATTTATTTTCCATATATTAGGAACTGTATAAAAACTTCCCACAGTAAAAGCATAGCAATTTGTAAAAGCAAAGTGAAAGCATGGTAAAGCCCAGAGAGGTATGGTAAAGCATATTAAAAACATGGTAGATCAAGGCAATGTTAAATGCATGGTGTAGCCATGGAAGAACTACAAAATCACTTTGAAGATTTAAAGAAAAAATAATAGTATTGGAGTGTCAGAATCCAGAACCACCGTCATTGATCGCAAACATCATAAAAAGATAAGGGGAAAGTGGAATCAATAATACATTACATTCAAAGCTACTTTAATTTTGAAGTAAGAAAAGAAATCAATAATCCTACCATTGCTACCATACACCCTTTGTTTATTAGATGCATAATTACAATTAGAACAGCAGACGTGGCACTCAGGATAAAAAAGGGCAAGAGAATGGATTTTAAAACCCAAGGGACCACACCTTAAAGTGGGCCTTTAGATACTCAGGAGCAGCAACAAGCCATGAGCCATATATCCCTTAGCACACTAAGAACCTTCTATTAGCAAGCTCCAAGCTACTCTGCTGGTAAACTCCATGAAAACTTCATTAGCAAAGTCTCAACCACTTCCACTAATTTCCATAATACACATACATCTCATTAAGAGCTTGCTTCTCTTATATGAAGTGCATGTAAACCAGATGTGAAGCTCTTGACGGTATTTAAATAGTCTTTATGTACTCCGATTTGGCAAATAAAGGGTAGTGTTGCTATATAATTTGGGTTCCAACAAATATTTTCAACTCACCTTATATAAACTTTATACATGTTTACCATATTACATTTGAACTGAGATTTCTCAGTTATATTTTGTATTTACCATATTTTACCATGGATTGGCATGTTTTTCAAAAATGCTTTACCATACATCTCTGAGCTTTACAATGCTTACTTATGCTTTGTCAGGCTTTCACTGAGCTATATTAGACTTTTATAAGGATGGTAAGACACAATCTAAACAAAACTGCCTCATGGATGATAAAAAACCATTTTATTAGACGATGAATGTTATTTTTAGGCCATTCAATATACAATTGTCCATTTATTAGTTTTTTATATTCACTATAAAATTGTCCATTTATTCATGTACTGTGTGTGTGAGTTGCTGCACAGGGCACATAATGGCAGGGGAGCAAAACAGGCATATTTACAGATTGTTCTAACAAAGGGTTTCCAACAGTAAAAACCCACCTGCTGATTATTAATAGACTTCCAAGCGCACATTAGTGTGATGTGCTGTGCTAGGCAAATCCCTTATAGTTTTCTTAAAATAAAGAAATAATCCACAGTGTACAGAATAATAACTACACTATATGTAACGGTCAGTGTGATGCACTGTTGATACAGATTCTGCCCTCTGCTGATGAAAGCTCTATAGCTGTGTGTGGATGTTCACTCTGAGTGGTTCTCGTCCAACGTCCACCATAATACTGTAAATATACACAAATACTGTAAATATTGCACAATGAAAACACAACAAAGTTTTACACCAATAGCTCAATGGGCACATACATAATGTTATTTCCATTTGAAATAGTGAGCAGATAGGTTTGTTGATTGTTTGAGTAGTATTGTTCCTTTGCATACTGAGCTCAAGTCATGTGATTTCATAAAAATGCCAGGTGCTCAACACATTCTCCCCATTCACTAACAGCGTGACCAATCCCTTTCCCCTTACAATACATGTAACAAATATAAAAGACAGGTGAGACAAACTGAACAGACAACAAGTCCTGCAACAAAGCAATGGTCCAGGTCATTACACTATATTTTTTAATTTGAAAGTAAAAAATATATGAAAGCATGACGACCTTTATGTTCAAAAATCTTCACTAATATACAATTGAACAAGAACTGTTGAATAATTATTTTCATTTCATACAGTATTAAATGTCAGTGTTTATATGATAGTGAAAAATAAATAAATAAATATCAAGATGAATAAATAAATACATCATTTATGTCTATGTATTCATTTATTTAAATGTTTATATTAATATATTTATTTATTTATGTTTTACTTTTACCAAATATAGAGGCTACCTTTGGCAGAGCTTATTCTCAGAAATGAATGTTCCTTTTTATTGAGTGGGAACCACAAATAGGGTTAACCACTATCGAGAGAGGAAACCATACTTCCTTGTGCCAATAGGGACCACAATGAGCATTACACTGACAGGAAACCAAACATTTTCAGAGCTCAAGATCAAAATATCAGAATGAGGATGATAAAGATGAATGATGGCTTAAAAAATCTCAAAAATATGAGTGTCCTGAGAATTCTCAGCTGGCTGACTTCATCTCTCAAAATACTGCTTATCTCAACTAATCGTGTAGCACTAACAGTTAACATAAATCGCTTGCAAACTGATGGTTGTAGGTTCAAATCCCACATAAACCAGACCCTTTTTTTATATACAGAAAGATTTTTTTTGCAGGCAGATATTCCATTTAAAAAAAAAAAAATCATGTAATATAAATGATATAGACGTCACAGTAAGTGCGTTCCCTAGTATAGTTCCATGTTAACAAAACAAGTTAATTGTTATTAAAATCGGATGTCCTGTAATATACATGTGCGTGGATAAAAGTGCCTGGTCTTCAGTTTAATATATTTTTTTGCCTCCGATGCGTGCGAGTAGTCCATTTTAAAATATCAATACATTGTTTAATATAAATGATACAGACGTAAAAATAAATGCATTCTCCAGTATATTTACATTTTGACAAAATAAGTTAATTGTCATTAAACTCGGATGTCCTGTAATATACATATGCATGTGCCTGGAGTCTGCAAGAAATACATTGGGAGAAAAAGGAGATGGACATTTTTACCTTACTATGGCGACTTATTTCTCTTACTATATGAACAAAATAATTACAATTTTAAAGATCCCTAAAGCTGAGGGAACACAAAACCACTTTGTGGCTTGGAACTTGGGTTCAAGAGATTATGTTTCAGTCTAGTCTAGGCACACCAGGGGAGACTTGGGGTTTGATACAGCAAAGTTGCATCAAACTAGGTCTGGTCTCCTTGAAACAGGTTTTACGCCACTGTGGCCTTGTGTTGCCTCAGATTTAGTTTATATTCATACTTTGTTTCACTGAGCTGCAGTAGATTTTTGAGTTTATTGTATTCAACCACCTACTGCTGGAAAAAAAGAGGAGAGCAACACGTGCTGAAGACAGTAACAAGGTGAGAGGAGAGCAACACGTGCTGAAGACAGTAACAAGGTGTGAGAGGAGAGCAACACGTGCTGAAGACAGTAACAATGTGTGAGAGGAGAGCAACACATGCTGAAGACAGTAACAAGGTGAGAGAGGAGAGCAACACGTGCTGAACACAGTAACAAGGTGTGAGAGGAGAGCAACATGTGCTGAAGACAGTAACAAGGTGAGAGGAGAGCAACACGTGCTGAAGACAGTAACAAGGTGAGAGGAGAGCAATACGTGCTGAAGACAGTAACAAGGTGTGAGAGGAGAGCAACATGTGCTGAAAACAGTAACAAGGTGAGAGAAGAGCAACACGTGCTAAAGACAGTAACAAGGTGAGAGGAGAGCAATACGTGCTGAAGACAGTAACAAGGTGTGAGAGGAGAGCAACATGTGCTGAAAACAGTAACAAGGTGAGAGAAGAGCAACACGTGCTGAAGACAGTAACAAGGTGAGAGGAGAGCTACGTGTGCTGAAGACAGTAAGAGGGTGAGAGGAGAGCAATGTGTGCTGAA
Source organism: Acipenser oxyrinchus oxyrinchus (assembly GCA_030684275.1). Classification (NCBI taxonomy): domain Eukaryota; kingdom Metazoa; phylum Chordata; class Actinopteri; order Acipenseriformes; family Acipenseridae; genus Acipenser; species Acipenser oxyrinchus. The sequence continues at coordinate 12,512,620 of CM060270.1, forward strand.
GACAGTAAGAAGGTGTGAGAGGAGAGCAACACGTGCTGAAGACAGTAACAAGGTGAGAGGAGAGCAACGTGTGCTGAAGACAGTAACAAGGTGTGAGAGGAGAGCAACGTGTGCTGAAGACAGTAACAAGGTGAGAGGAGAGCAACACGTGCTGAAGACAGTAACAAGGTGTGAGAGAGCAACGTGTGCTGAAGACAGAAACAAGGTGTGAGAGAGCAACGCGTGTTGAAGACAGTAACAAGGTGAGAGAGCAACACGTGCTGAAGACAGTAACAAGGTGAGAGGAGTGCAACGTGTGCTGAAGACAGTAACAAGGTGAGAGGAGAGCAACGTGTGCTGAAGACAGTAACAAGGTGTTAGAGGAGAGCAATGCATGCTGAAGACAGTAACAAGGTGTGAGAGGAGAGCAACGCGTGCTGAAGACAGTAACAAGGTGAGAGGAGAGCAACACGTGCTGAAGACAGTAAGAAGGTGAGAGGAGAGCAACGCGTGCTGAAGACAGTAACAAGGTGAGAGGAGAGCAACGCGTGCTGAAGACAGTAACAAGGAGTGAGAGGAGAGCAATGCGTGCTGAAGACAGTAACAAGGTGAGAGGGAGCAACGTGTGCTGAAGACAGTAACAAGGTGAGAGGAGAGCAATGCGTGCTGAAGACAGTAACAAGGTGTGAGAGGAGAGCAACACGTGCTGAAGACAGTAACAAGGTGAGAGGAGAGCAACACATGCTGAAGACAGTAACAAGGTGAGAGGAGAGCAACACGTGCTGAAGACAGTAACAAGGTGTGAGAGGAGAGCAATGCATGCTGAAGACAGTAACAAGGTGAGAGGAGAGCAACGCGTGCTGAAGACAGTAACAAGGTGAGAGGAGAGCAACGTGCTGAAGACAGTAACAAGGTGAGAGGAGAGCAATGCGTGCTGAAGACAGTAACAAGGTGTGAGAGGAGAGCAACACGTGCTGAAGACAGTAACAAGGTGAGAGGAGAGCAACGCGTGCTGAAGACAGTAACAAGGTGAGAGGAGAGTACCACGTGCTGAAGACAGTAACAAGGTGTGAGAGGAGAGCAACACATGCTGAAGACAGTAACAAGGTGAGAGGAGAGCAACACGTGCTGAAGACAGTAACAAGGTGAGAGGAGAGCAACACGTGCTGAAGACAGTAACAAGGTGTGAGAGGAGAGCAACACATGCTGAAGACAGTAACAAGGTGAGAGGAGAGCAACAGCGTGCTGAAGACAGTAACAAAGGTGTGAGAGGAGAGCAGTACACAGTGCTGAAGACAGTAACAAGGTGAGAGGAGAGCAACACATGCTGAAGACAGTAACAAGGTGAGAGGAGAGCAACACGTGCTGAAGACAGTAACAAGGTGAGAGGAGAGCACGGCATGCTGAAGACAGTAACAAGGTGAGAGGGGAGCAACGCTGCTGAAGACAGTAACAAGGTGTGAGAGGAGAGCAACACGTGCTGAAGACAGTAACAAGGTGAGAGGAGAGCAACACGTGCTGAAGACAGTAACAAGGTGAGAGGAGAGCAACGCGTGCTGAAGACAGTAACAAGGTGAGAGGAGAGCAACGCTGCTGAAGACAGTAACAAGGTGTGAGGAGAGCAACATGCTGAAGACAGTAACAAGGTGAGAGGAGAGCAATAGCGTGCTGAAGACAGTAACAAGGTGTGAGAGGAGAGCAACACGTGCTGAAGACAGTAACAAGGTGAGAGGAGAGCAACAGTGCTGAAGACAGTAACAAGGTGTGAGGAGAGCAACAGCGTGCTGAAGACAGTAACAAGGTGAGAGGAGAGCAACGCGGACGTGCTGAAGACAGTGAAATTTGCACAGGTGAGAAGGAAGAGCAACGCGTGCTGAAGACAGTAACAACGGTGAGAGGAAGATGCAACACGTGCTGAAGACAGTAACAAGCGGAGGAGAGCAATACTACGTTGAAGACAGTAACAAGGTGAGAGAGGAGCACAAGGTGCTGCAGACAGCTAACAAGGTGAGAGGAGAGCAAGACTGTCGAAGACAGTAACAAGGAGGAGAGCAACGCGTGCTGAAGACAGCAACAAGGTGAGAGGAGAGCGACGAATGCTGAAGAACAGTGTCAAGGTGAGAGGAGAGCAACGACATAGAGCTGACGACGAGTAAGACAGGTGAGAGGAGAGCGAATGCGCTGAAGACAGCAAACAAGGAGAGGAGAGCAACACGTGCTGAAGACAGCAACAAGGTGAGACTGGTAGAGACAACGTGCGGAAGACAGTGAAAGGTGAGAGGCGACGATGTGCTGAAGACAGTAACAACGGTGAGACGGATGCTGAGAGACCAGCAGAGGAGAGCAACGTGAAGACAGTAACAAAGGTGAGAGGAAGAGCAACATGTGCTGAAGACAGTAACAAGGAATGAGAGGAGGAGCACATGCTGAAGACAGTAATTCAAGGTGCGTTGGAGAGCATACAGCGCACGGAAGACAGCAACAAGGAGAGCAAGAGCAACGCGGTTGGAGACTAGTCCAACAAGGTGAGAGAGGCAGAGCCACGTGCTGAAGACAGTAACAAGGTGAGACGGCAGCAGCAACGACGACACGCAAGATCAGTAGACAAGGTGAGAGGAGAGCAACATGCTGATAGAACGGTTAACACAGGTGAGCGGAGACAGCGTTGAAGACAGTAACAAGTGAAGGAGAAGCAGACGTGCTGAAGACAGTAAAGGTGAGAGGATGATGGCGCGAAGACAGCAACAAGAACGCTGCAGACGGAGAGCAACGATGAAGGACACGAAGAGAGGAGAGCACACGCAAGAGGACAGTACACAAGGTGAGAGGCAGACGGCAAGACAGTAATGAGTAGGAGGACAGACAAGGTGTTCTGGAAGGCAGAAGGAGAGGGACGCGATGAAGACAGTAACAAGGTGAGAGGAGAGCAACACGCTGAAGACAGGCAGACACAGTGAGACGGAGAGCTGACATGTGGAAGACAGTAACAAAGGTGAGGAGGAAGCAACAGCGGCAAGGAGACAGAGTGAGAGGAGCAACACGTTTGAGCTAAAGGAAGACAGCAACAAGGTGAGAGGAGAGCAAACTGAGAGTAACGGAAGACAGACAGGTGAGAGGCAAAGAGTACATGGAGAGACACGTGCATGAAGACAGTAACTAGGTGAGAGAGAGAGCTGGAAGCGAACGTGGTGATAGTACAGTTGACAAGGTGAGCACTGAGGAAGCGAGACAACACAGTGCTGAGAGACAGACAACAAGTGCTGAACAAAGGAGAGCAGTTGTCACGTGCTGAAGACAGTAACACAAGGTGAGAGGAGAGCAGGACGCTGAAGACAGTAACAAGGAATGGAGAGCAGATGAGAGGACATGATGACAATGAACAGTAACAAGGTGAGAGGAGAGCAACAAGGCTGAAGACAGTAACAAGGTGAGAGGAGAGCAACGCATTGAAGACAGTAACAAGGTGAGAGAGAGAGCACGCGATGTGAAGACAGTAACAAGGTGACGGAGGAAGACAATGCTGAAGACAGTAACAAGGTGAGAGGAGAGCAAAAGCTGAAGAAGTAACAAAAAAGGAGAGAGCAGTGAAGAAAGACAAGGTGAGAGGAGAGCAACACGCTGAAGAAAGGAACAAGAGGAAAGGTGACCAGGAAGACAAACAAGTAAGAGAGTAACACTAAAGAAGAGTAGCAAACAAGGAAGACAGAGGAGATAAGGAGACAGTAAAATAAGATCGTGCAAGCGGTCTGTAACAAATAAAGGAGTAGAATGTAAGCTGAAGAAAGGAACACAGACACAGAGGTGGAGGACTTAGAAAGATAAGGTGAGAAGAGAAAAGAACTGAAGACAGTGCAATAAGGCAAGGAGAGGAGGTGATGAAGAACAAGGTGTCATGGAACAAAGGAAGAAAGAGAGGCAAGGAAGTATGCAATGAAGAGGAGTAACATGTGAGAGGAAAAGTTTTAATTAAGGAACAAGG
>CM060270.1:12517077-12612601 GCA_030684275.1 Acipenser oxyrinchus oxyrinchus
AGTGAGAGAGAGAGCAACATGTGCTGAAGACAGTAACAAGGTGTGAGAGGAGAGCAATACGTGCTGAAGACAGTAACAAGGTGTGAGAGAGCAACGCGTGCTGAAGACAGTAACAAGGTGTGAGAGGAGAGCAACATGTGCTGAAGACAGTAACAAGGTGAGAGGAGAGCAACACGTGCTGAAGACAGTAACAAGGTGAGAGGAGAGCAACACGTGCTGAAGACAGTAACAAGTGTGAGAGAGCAATATGTGCTGAAGACAGTAACAAGGTGTGAGAGGAGAGCAACACGTGCTGAAGACAGTAACAAGGTGAGAGGAGAGCAACACGTGCTGAAGACAGTAACAAGGTGAGAGGAGAGCAATGCGTGCTGAAGACAGTAACAAGGTGAGAGGAGAGCAACACGTGCTGAAGACAGTAACAAGGTGAGAGGAGAGCAACACGTGCTGAAGACAGTAACAAGGTGTGAGAGAGCAACATGTAAGACAGAACAAGTGCTGAGAGGAGAGTAACAAGTGTGAAGGAACAAGGTGAGGAGCAACATGCTGAAGACAGTCACAAGGTGAGAGGAGAGCAACACATGCTTTTGACAGTAAGAAGGTGAGAGGAGAGAACACGTGCTGAACACAGTAACAAGGTGAGAGAGAGCAACAGCGTGCTGAAGACAGTAAACAAGGTGAGAGGAGAGCAAACACGTGCTGAAGACAGAGTGGAGGAACAGTGAAGGTAGGTGAGAGGAGAGCAACGCGTGCTGAAGACAGTAACAAGGTGTGAGAGGAGAGCAACACGTGCTGAAGACAGTAACAAGGTGAGAGGAGAGCAACGAGTGCTGAAGACAGTAACAAGGTGAGAGGAGAGCAATACGTGCTGAAGACAGTAACAAGGTGAGAGGAGAGCAACACGTGCTGAAGACAGTAACAAAGTGAGAGGAGAGCAACACATGCTGAAGACAGTAACAAGGTGAGAGGAGAGCAACATGTGCTGAAGACAGTAACAAGGTGAGAGGAGACAAAGCGTGTTGAAGACAGTAACAAGGTGTGAGAGAGAGCAACATGCTGAAGACAGTAACAAGGTGAGAGGAGAGCAACACGTGCTGAAGACAGTAACAAGGTGAGAGGAGAGCAACACGTGCTGAAGACAGTAACAAGGTGAGAGGAGAGCAACACGTGCTGAAGACAGTAACAAGGTGAGAGGAGAGCAACACGTGCTGAAGACAGTAACAAGGTGAGAGGAGAGCAACACGTGCTGAAGACAGTAACAAGGTGAGAGGAGAGCAACACGTGCTGAAGACAGTAACAAGGTGTGAGAGAGCAATACGTGCTGAAGACAGTAACAAGGTGAGAGGAGAGCAACACGTGCTGAAGACAGTAACAAGGTGAGAGAGAGAGCAACACGTGCTGAAGACAGTAACAAGGTGAGAGGAGAGCAACACGTGCTGAAGACAGTAACAAGGTGAGAGGAGAGCAACACGTGCTGAAGACAGTAACAAGGTGAGAGGAGAGCAACACGTGCTGAAGACAGTAACAAGGTGAGAGGAGAGCAACACGTGCTGAAGACAGTAACAAGGTGAGAGGAGAGCAACGCGTGCTGAAGACAGTAACAAGGTGAGAGGAGAGCAACACGTGCTGAAGACAGTAACAAGGTGAGAGGAGAGCAACACGTGCTGAAGACAGTAACAAGGTGAGAGGAGAGCAACATGTGCTGAAGACAGTAACAAGGTGAGAGGAGAGCAACACGTGCTGAAGACAGTAACAAGGTGAGAGGAGAGCAACACGTGCTGAAGACAGTAACAAGGTGAGAGGAGAGCAACGCGTGCTGAAGACAGTAACAAGGTGAGAGGAGAGCAACACGTGCTGAAGACAGTAACAAGGTGAGAGGAGAGCAACACGTGCTGAAGACAGTAACAAGGTGAGAGGAGAGCAACACGTGCTGAAGACAGTAACAAGGTGAGAGGAGAGCAACACGTGCTGAAGACAGTAACAAGGTTGAGAGGAGAGCAACACGTGCTGAAGACAGTAACAAGGTGAGAGGAGAGCAACACGTGCTGAAGACAGTAACAAGGTGAGAGGAGAGCAACACGTGCTGAAGACAGTAACAAGGTGAGAGGAGAGCAACGCGTGCTGAAGACAGTAACAAGGTGAGAGGAGAGCAACGCGTGCTGAAGACAGTAACAAGGTGAGAGGAGAGCAACACGTGCTGAAGACAGTAACAAGGTGAGAGAGAGAGCAACACGTGCTGAAGACAGTAACAAGGTGAGAGGAGAGCAACACGTGCTGAAGACAGTAACAAGGTGAGAGGAGAGCAACACGTGCTGAAGACAGTAACAAGGTGAGAGGAGAGCAACACGTGCTGAAGACAGTAACAAGGTGAGAGGAGAGCAACACGTGCTGAAGACAGTAACAAGGTGAGAGGAGAGCAACACGTGCTGAAGACAGTAACAAGGTGAGAGGAGAGCAACACGTGCTGAAGACAGTAACAAGGTGAGAGGAGAGCAACACGTGCTGAAGACAGTAACAAGGTGAGAGGAGAGCAACACGTGCTGAAGACAGTAACAAGGTGAGAGGAGAGCAACACGTGCTGAAGACAGTAACAAGGTGAGAGGAGAGCAACACGTGCTGAAGACAGTAACAAGGTGAGAGGAGAGCAACGTGCTGAAGTAGACAAGGTGAGAGGAGAGCAACAGGCTGAAGACAGTAACAAGGTGAGAGGAGAGCAACACGTGCTGAAGACAGTAACAAGGTGAGAGGAGGAGACAACACGTGCTGAAGACAGTAACAAGGTGAGAGGAGCTGAAGACAGTAACAAGGTGAGAGGAGAGCAACACGTGCTGAAGACAGTAACAAGGTGAGAGGAGAGCAACACGTGCTGAAGACAGTAACAAGGTGAGAGGAGAGCAACACATGCTGAAGACAGTAACAAGGTGAGAGGAGAGCAACACGTGCTGAAGACAGTAACAAGGTGAGAGGAGAGCAACACGTGCTGAAGACAGTAACAAGGTGAGAGGAGCTGAAGACAGTAACAAGGTGAGAGGAGAGCAATACGTGCTGAAGACAGTAACAAGGTGAGAGGAGAGCAACACGTGCTGAAGACAGTAACAAGGTGAGAGGAGAGCAACACGTGCTGAAGACAGTAACAAGGTGAGAGGAGAGCAACACGTGCTGAAGACAGTAACAAGGTGAGAGGAGAGCAACACGTGCTGAAGACAGTAACAAGGTGAGAGGAGAGCAACACGTGCTGAAGACAGTAACAAGGTGAGAGGAGAGCAACACGTGCTGAAGACAGTAACAAGGTGAGAGGAGAGCAACATGTGCTGAAGACAGTAACAAGGTGAGAGGAGAGCAACGCGTGCTGAAGACAGTAACAAGGTGAGAGGAGAGCAACACGTGCTGAAGACAGTAACAAGGTGAGAGGAGACAACGCATGCTGAAGACAGTAACAAGGTGAGAGGAGAGCAACACGTGCTGAAGACAGTAACAAGGTGAGAGGAGAGCAACGTGCTGAAGACAGTAACAAGGTGTGAGAGGAGAGCAACACGTGCTGAAGACAGTAACAAGGTGAGAGGAGAGCAACACGTGCTGAAGACAGTAACAAGGTGAGAGGAGAGCAACATGTGCTGAAGACAGTAACAAGGTGAGAGGAGAGCAACACGTGCTGAAGACAGTAACAAGGTGAGAGGAGAGCAACACGTGCTGAAGACAGTAACAAGGTGAGAGGAGAGCAACACGTGCTGAAGACAGTAACAAGGTGAGAGGAGAGCAACACGTGCTGAAGACAGTAACAAGGTGAGAGGAGAGCAACACGTGCTGAAGACAGTAACAAGGTGAGAGAGAGAGCAACATGCTGAAGACAGTAACAAGGTGAGAGGAGAGCAACGCGTGCTGAAGACAGTAACAAGGTGTAAGAGGAGAGCAATACATGGTGAAGACAGTAACAAGGTGAGAGAGAGCAATACGTGCTGAAGACAGTAACAAGGTGTGAGAGGAGAGCAACATGTGCTGAAGACAGTAACAAGGTGAGAGGAGAGCATTACGTGCTGAAGACAGTAACAAGGTGAGAGGAGAGCAACACGTGCTGAAGACAGTAACAAGGTGAGAGGAGAACAACGCGTGCTGGAAGACAGTAACAAGGTGAGAGGAGAGCAACACTGCTGAAGACAGTAACAAGGTGAGAGGAGAGCAACGCGTGCTGAAGACAGTAACAAGGTGAGAGGAGACAACGCATGCTGAAGACAGTAACAAGGTGAGAGGAGAGCAACATGTGCTGAAGACAGTAACAAGGTGAGAGGAGACAACGCATGCTGAAGACAGTAACAAGGTGAGAGGAGAGCAACATGTGCTGAAGACAGTAACAAGGTGTGAGAGAAGAGCAATGTGCTGAAGACAGTAACAAGATGTGAGAGAGCAACGCATGCTGAAGACAGTAACAAGGTGTGAGAGGAGAGTAACACGTGCTGAAGACAGTAACAAGGTGTGAGAGGAGAGCAACGTGTGCTGAAGACAGTAACAAGATGTGAGAGAGCAACGCATGCTGAAGACAGTAACAAGGTGTGAGAGGACAGCAACGTGTGCTGAAGACATTAACAAGGTGTGAGGAGAGCAATGTGCTGAAGACAAGGTAACAAGGAGGAGAGGAGAGCAACGTGTGCTGAAGAGAGGTAACAAGGTGTGAGGATTTCCCGTAACAAATCATCAACCACCCCCTCTATTTATGTGGAGCATGGCAGGCCTCAAGAGTGTGCCTAACCAACATGCAAATTCTATATCTGAATCAAACACACCCTGGCAAAAAGAATATTGTGAGCTTACATGAGACTTTACACTGGTATTTCATAAAATACTGTAACATAACATAGCAAAACCGCGATACGTACATTATTGTTTTCTCAATAACAAGGTTTCCCTATTGTGTCATGATGAACATGTTGGTCACTGCAGCACTGTGTTGAGGGTCAGGATCCATTTATCATGCCCCTTGTGAAGTCACACAGATCCTTCTGCTTTTCTATAATTGCTGATCCTTACTTAGTTCTACCCACAACGTTCTCAGTCACCTGGGGTTTCGCTTTATAAAAGGCAATACAGAAACAGACAAAATGACAAATGGCTTTGTCTCTCTTGCTCCTATTGCTCTCTCTATCTGACAATTCTTGCCTGCAATCTGTAAAGACAAACGCTATCAAGGATAAGTCCTGACCTCTGACCCCTCACATCACACCATTCACAGGTTGTCCCTCATAACATATTCCACATAACAGCCAATATTTCACTCGTTGGCCTACAAGCCTCCAGTAGTTCCCTAAGGACCTACCTTAAATTACTTCAAATACAAATGCAGACCTATTTATTCTCTTGATTGGGTTTGTGAGCACACACCTGCTGCAGCAACCATAGCAACGCACTCCCCATACAGCCTTGTGCAATACAGACATATCCACAAGAGTCAACGCAGATCCAATTGCCAACAAATAGCCGTCCGGTCATATTTTCCTATGAAATGCAACTTTTAAAGCTAGAAATCTGTTTGGCAAGATGTAAATCAATAAATAATAAAGCAATCCTGTTTGTACTTTTGTTCTCCTTGTGGTGCACAGAAATATTCCATCCAGTTTCCAGTGAGGTTTCTGTTTGCTGTACAGACGTTGTTGTTTTTCTGGCCATTGACATAAAAACAGATTCAATCAATTAACTTGACAATGAGTTGTTTTTAAACTTGGTATGGAGCTAGAATTCAATTTAACCTGCTGTTTGATACTATATCTTGGTTTAATATAGGTGCCAGAATATTACAATAAAATGTGGGTTTGAGACACGTTATCCAAAATCTAAGACTGAATGAGATGGTTTATACAGTATTTGCTGAGCAAATCAAATCATCAATGAGAAACTTACAATCTCATTATGCAATTTAATCACATCTTAGAACATATTGGCCTGACCTAGTTTACCACAGTTTATTACTTTGAGGGGAGAATTGTACATTAAATTGAGATGAAACATTGAATGAATGTATAAATTAAGGATTTCTGGTGACATGATGCTGAAGATGACTGCTTAGAGCCATTACTCTGTTTTCCTGGACCTTCAATCTATTATAATCCTTCTTCCTACTTACAGTGGTAGCCACGGTCAGCTATTTACCTGTTGCGAGACTGTCGTAGTGCAGTAACGTAAAAATGTCACAGCTTTGCAATCCTGTTCTTTTACCAGCTGTGAATCAGCTGCACTTGATTAGTCATGCCAGCAGGTGGCAGAAGAAAGCAGAAAATGCATTAAACAAAACTGCAGGGGGCGCTGTGGACTTTAAAATTTAAAGACAATTTCGCATTTTGTCAGAGCGCAGCTAAACTGAACATGGTTTAGTGTTATGCTCTGATGTCAACTAATTGTACAGGCTTGTTCAAAAGGGGAGTTATAGTTACTGAACTACTGAACTAGTTAGAGGCTGTGTGATCCAGTGGTTAAAAAAAGGACTTGTAACCAGGAGGTCCCCAGTTCAAATCCCACCTCAGCCACTGACTCATTGTGTGACCCTGAGCAAGTCACTTGACCTCCTTGTGCTCTGTCTTTTAGGTGAGACGTAATTGTAAGTGACTCTGCAGCTGATGCATAGTTCACACACCCTAGTCTGAGGGCTAAGAGGGAAAGAGCACTATTGTGGAAGTTTGAAACACCACCTGCCTGGGAATCCTGGTTAATAGAAATGTATGCCTGGATGACATATGAAAACGGTATATATAATGTCAGAAAAACCACCCAGGTTTTGTGAGAATATAGAAACCACTTTTTAAGCTAATTGCTAATACAATATTGTTAATATCTGTGTAATTCTCCTGGATAGTAAATGACATGGGTAGAGACACAAGACAAAGAAAAACGGTCTGCCCTTATTTATTTATTTATTTATTTATTTATTTATTTAATCTATATAATTTATGTATACATGTACAGTATATGTTGTGTGTTTGTTTCTTACTATTTTTTGTATTTGTATTAATATTGTTTTGAATGATTAACTAAATAAAATATTGTTATAAACTCTCATCAATATCTAAAAATATGTATTACTTACTACTGCTGTCCACTGTAGCCTTTAAAACTTAAAAAGACATCTAAATGAAACTGTTGTGTTATATTGTTTTTATTACAATTAAACTATTTGTTTTCTGTGTACCCTCTGCTTCCTGGAACACAGCACACAGCTCAGGCTATCCCATTCAGTTTCCCATTATTATCCACTGTGTCCAAACTGAGAGGTGGTGATGATAATAATACACTGGTGCAATGTGTGAGCAGGAGGCAGGGGGTATGTCAATGCAAACTTAAGTATACATTTGTATTATTCCATTTCTTTAACAGCATGCAGTTGTAACATCGCAGGATATTTAGAACCCATTAGGTAACATTCAGGCCTGACATTTTTGTTTTTAAGTAGCATTGATGTGAATCCAGAAGAACCTAAAAACAAGAACCGATATAGCTCAGTCTTTTAAAATAGTTTCTCCTGTGAAATTTAAAATGAGAATTCAGTACAAAGGTAATGCACTGCCATCACACCACCAAGCAACACATAACAGCCCAGACAACAACATGCATGCTGTAGCTTGTATGATCATTTTAAAGACCAGGGGCCGGTTTTTCAAAACTTTGGTAATCGGATTTCCGCGTTTGATCTGGATTATATTGTGCAATTGGGTTTTTCAAAACATCAAAATGATTACTGTGATCCGGATTTCGTTTTGGTAATCCAATCGCACTTTTAATCACGCATTAAATTTTTTCAATCGGGTTTTTAGAATTTAAAGAGGAGATCAGGATTACTTTGATCCAAAATACCATTTAGCTTTTAAATGATTGTAGAACAGCGATATTTTGTTTAAATTGTCATAGCAAATACACACTATATGTCCAAACCAAATGTTACAATATCATATTTACATATTTATTTAAGTTTTATATCCATGCAAGCAAAAAGGAAAACACGTATTTAGTGGTATAGCTTTAATAAAAAGCATACACATGCGCTTCACATAACGCCTCCTTAAAGCTTGTCTGAGATGCTGGACTCCCGACCGACAAAGAAGACAATGAAGACGTCTAAAAACACATAGCCTTTTTTCAAAAGTTTTATTTTTATTCAATTTAGATTTAGTCATTTAATTTCTGCTACGTAGGCATAAATAAAATAACAAGTATTTGCATGCGTTATATGTGCACTAACATTAAAAGTGATTTGTGTGATTTTTGTTAAAAAATATAATAATATAAAATAATATAAATAAAGTTGTGTGTTACTCATTATTACCACAATCTTATTTCTTTTGTTAAATTAGGCTATACCATAAATGATGGCCTCTTAAAAAAAAAACTATACACTATTAAAAACTAGCCCACTTCAAAATCGTGATTATTTGTTATCTGGATAAATGTAATCCAGCAGTGATATTTTCTGAAAAACCAGATCAAAATGATCCAGATAAAAGTCATCTCAATCAAAAATATAGGATTACAAAATCCGGATCACTGTTACCCAGATTAAAAGTTTTGAAAAACCGACCCCAGGGGATCAGGATTAGACCTTTAGAGATTGTATTGTGTGCAAGATATTATAATGCAATCCATATTTAGCCCATCTAGCTGTAAGTCCTAGCAATTCAGTGACAATACATCTTAAGAGTTTTAAAATATTAAAACTGTTGTACAGTGATGCACTAAAATGTCATTTTCAGCAGAATTGCTTGGTACAGCAATCACAATAGCACTATTTTAGCAGAAAGAAAAGCTAATGCTTTCACCCTCTTCTCTGTGACCTGTGGAAAGGTAGCTTGGCAGTAGGAATCGCATATTCAGGATAAGAAGTTTGCAATAGCTATCACAGAGAGCATAGGCACCTCCTCTTCTTGAGTCTTGAGCTGAACTGACAGCCAGTGCTATGAATTTAACCTGGCCCCATTGTGCACACTCCCCTCCAGTTAGGTCTTGTCTTCCATTCAAGCACACACACTTTCACATGTTTGGTTGGCCTGCCTAATTGTTAGGAAAGTACCTTAATTTAACCCCATCTAGCAAGTTTGCTAAATGCTATGATTATATTACGAGCGCAGCTGAATTGAGTATTAAGATGACAATGCCATTCAGTTTTGTGAATAAAACATTTTTTAAAACATTTTGTGGGATTGAAATCCACTGGTTGAGGCAGCGATCCGTCATTTACTGGTACTTTATTTTAAAGACGTACCTGCACATATAGTGAGCAGTTCATATAGTAGATATCGCTTCACATAGTTACACACTGATTGACCAAACAAGTACAATTAGAAATGATTTAGTCTGTAATGAGTGAATATGTACATGGACATATATAACACAGTTTTGTGTTATGATTCAGCAACATGAGAAGGATGAAGGATCTCAGTGACTTCACAAAGGGCATGACACTGAGTGCAGCTGGATTGTAACTCAAAACATACACAATCAGTTTCAGGTAATCTGATCCCAAATGTCCTGTTTCAAGTGGGGGCATTATAAACTTGCAAGATTTACTGAATTTATTTTGTTAGCTGTATGCTCTTTAAATATATGCTCCAGTATGACTTGAAAAACACAGAGACATTGGGGGAGTTTCCATGTCTGGTTATTTACACATGAAGTGGAGATGCGTGTGCCCGTTTGGGAGAACAGCTCAACAGAATCAGGTTTGTGGCCAAAAATAACGGCTACAGAGAGGGATAGGGTAAATCTCATTTACCTGTGAGCATGACGTAAAACATGGGAAATCCACACCCATTTTCACATGGAAACCCGCATTTCATGTGAAAATGTCAGCTGCTCCCAATGCAGACAGCCTTGGGAGCATACGTGGAAGGTGTCTGGCACAGAGCTCTATAATTCTACATCTCAGCTGGTTTTGAGCCATGGTGATCTGCAATAGCTGGGTTGAACAGTTTCATTATATACCTCCGGGTAAATTATTTTCTCTTTAATTAATAAGTTATATTATTAATATTATTCACTACTAACAATATGCCACCCCACCAATGGACATTTGAAAAACAATTTGGGCAAAAGCAGTAAAAAATATTATTAAACAACCAGACGCGAGGCATTTATTTATTTTGGTTTTATTTATTGCATTTATATAGCACTTTTTATTCAAAAGTATCGCAAAGCACTGTACAGTACATAGCAGAAAAAAAGCAAACCACAATACATTTGTATTTACAAATCACAGCTTTTTACATGAGCTTAACACTGTGCTTTAGAGTTTCACTCAAACAAGATGTCACCTGACTACTATGGATGGAAACCATTTTCCCGAGCTGTCTGCGAAAACAGCACCAGAACGGTATGCATGGTTAATTTGCATATCGACCTCCTCCTTTCCTCTTCATTTGCATGACGTCAGGTGAAAAGAGGGTCTTGTCGAGTAAAATAAACTGAGCTAATGGAAACCCGAAATGTACAGGGTCATTTTTCATTTGGCTTCACAATGTCTCAAGAAAAATTAGAACACACATGGAAACTCCCCCAATGTCAAAACCAAGCAAATAACAAACAAGGGTCTTATGAAGGTGCTTGGGTTGACCAAAAAACCAAGCTTCTTATTGAGGTGCACAGACAAGTGATGTCTTAGTTGCATGTAGCCTTTCGAAGGTTGTCAGTCTGCTCCTCTGCAATACAAATTGAAGCAGACACAACTTCTTCCCAGTAACTGCAAAAGACTCCTGGTTTAGGAAAGGGTGAGGGGTTGAGCTTCACCATACTTTCTTATAATGATCCACTGGCACAAGCAGTATAAGCCCACTAAAACTCATTATTTAGTTCAGTCGAGAGACAATAATAACACACACACATACACACACTGTGCAAAGGGTTATCAGACCTCAGGAGAGAGAATTCAAGACCTGAATGGAAAAAGGAAGGACACCGTTTTCTAACCGACCTCCTGGCTTCCCTCTAAATAGCAGTGTACAGTACTGCACATAGATTACTATAAATCTAGGGATCATGAAAATGTTTTTTATCTAAACATGGAAATTCACTGCTGCAGGAGACAGGGTAATATAGTGTTGAAATGGGGGCTGTTCTATCCACCGCTGAGCTTTAAGAAATGAGAAGTGTGATGTGCTCATTAGAGTCCTGGCTGTAGGCATGCGTCTCACGTTCCGGGTTGTGATCTATATTTCACCATTACACGCTTGACAGGCCCCCACGGTCTTGTTGTTGTCTGGCTTTAATGATTTTGTTAAAACAGGGCACAGGAGGGGTGCCTTGTGTCACTCCTTATCATATCACAGAGCTTAACAGGACTTGAGCGCTGCTACATTGGCAATTCCAATAATCCCATCCCATTAATCCATCAATGTAGTATTCCACTGTTTTGTAGTTGAGGTGAAAATATATGGCGGACCAAGGGATGAAGGTAGAGGCTGGGAATTAGGTTGAATGCTAGTTGGCATTACTGGTGGGTATTTTTGTTAGTCAGTCACCAGCACCATTTTACTGGGGCCCAGGGAATGCCTTAGGTGAGCCTATCAAACTTATAACCCTGTAACAGGGCGAGCAGCCCTGTACATTGTTTTGTTTATTTTATTTTAGAGCCGTCCCCTCCGCCCTGTGTTTATTTTGTATTGTTTATTTATTTTTATTGTATTATATTTATGACGCGGCGCCGGTTGTTTTGTTTATATGACGCGCGCCGCACATTTGTTATTGTTTAGTAACGTGGATGGGCAGCCCCATCCACGTAGTAATTAATAAACTCGTGCAGATTGTGGCCGAGGGTAATAGAATAATTACTTGCAAGCTAGTTAAACCCCTCGCCACGATATAAAAGGCTGCAGCTCTCTAGCTCGGGGTGGTTGTTGTGGGAGTTCAGAGAAGGAGCGAGAGGAACGTGATTTAAAAGAACATAGGAACAGTGAAGGCAATCTGCCCAGCCTGACCTTTGTTTGTATTTTTGTGTTCGAGATTTGTTTTCGCTTTACTCTTTTATTTTGCTCTGTGAGCACAGTGTTTTTTGTTCAAATATTTTATTTCTTTTTGTTATTTAAAAATAAAAACGGCGCGAGCGCCTTTAAACTGCAGTACTTGCCTGGTGTTAGTATCCTTCCTGCTTCTGCCGTGACGTCACCGCTCAGTCATTCCTGTCACACGTGGTGTCAGAACCGGGATAACAGCGCCTCCAGGACTCAGGCCAGAGCGGGAACCGCAGGTTTTGTTTTTTTTAAAAGGAAAAGAAATGGGGAGTAGAGGCTGGAGAGGAGCACAGGAGGGCAAAGGGAGAAAGGCAGAAGCAGGGCTGTGGTGTTTTGACTGTGGTCAACCTAGCCACACCACCATACCCTGCTCCGTCCACAGGACCCTTCAGGAAATGGCCCAAAGACTGGGATGGGGGAGTGGTGCCCTGGCTGTGGGGCATATGGGCACACGCTGGCCCTATGCCCCATGCAGGATGAAGAGGAGGAGCCCTTGCTGCCACGTCCTACGCCTGAGTGGGAGGAGCCCGAACGCCCCACGCCTGAGTGGGAGGAGCCCGAACGTCCCACGCCTGAGTGGGAGGAGCCCGAACGTCCCACGCCTGAGTGGGAGGAGCCCGAACGCCCTACGCCTGAGTGGGAGGAGCCCGAACGTCCCACGCCTGAGTGGGAGGAGCCCGAACGTCGTGACGCCTGAGCGGGAGGAGCCCGAACGCCCCACGCCTGAGCGGGAGGAGCCCAACGCCCCACGCCTGAATGGGAGGAGTCGGTGCGCCCACAGCCCAAGAGGGAGGAGTCGGTGCGCCCACAGCCCAAGAGGGAGGAGTCGGTGCGCCCACAGCCCAAGAGGGAGGAGTCGGTGCGCCCACAGCCCAAGAGGGAGGAGTCGGTGCCCACAGCCCAAAAGGGGAAGGTAGAGCGCCCACAGCCCCAGTCTCCACCAGCAGAGGGTGAATTCCTGCTGGTTCCACCTCCATTGCCATGGGAGGACTGCTTGCAGCTCCCACCTCCACCAGCAGAGGGTGAATTCCTGCTGGTCCCGCCTTCGCCACCTCCATCGGCAGGAGCAGAGCAGCAGGAGCTGTCTCTGCCTCCGCCACCTCCACCGCCAGGAGCAGAGCAGCAGGAGCTGCCTCTGCCTCCTCCACCAGCAGAGGGTGAATGCCTGCTGGGTTCCTGTCCACCAGCAGAGGGTGAATGCCTGCTGGGTCCCTGTCCACCAGCAGAGGGTGAATGCCTGCTGGGTCCCTGTCCACCAGCAGAGGGTGAATGCCTGCTGGGTCCCTGTCCACCAGCAGTGGGTGAATGCCTGCTGGGTCCCTGTCCACCAGCAGAGGGTGAATGCCTGCTGGTCTCCCCTTCCGAGGCGGAGCCGGACCAGTCCCCTACAAGAGAGGGAGGGCCGCACCAGTCCCCTGAAACAAGGGTAGACTACACGCCGCTCCCACCTCCGCCGCCAGGAGACTACATGCCGCTCCCACCTCCACTGGCAGGAGCAGAGCAGCAGGAGCTGCCTCTGCCTCTGCCAACCCCACCAGCAGAGAAGGAATGTCTGCTGGTATCACTTCCCCCACCAGCAAGGGATGAATGCCTGCTGGTATCACTTCCCCCACCAGCAGAGGATGAATGCCTGCTAGTATCACTTCCCCCACCGTCACGAGGAGAGGAGCAGGAGCTGCTTCTCCCGTCACCAGAAGGACCAGGACTACTCAAACTGATTTAGTGATCTTATTGTATTTATTTTACCCCTAGTGTGTACTCCACATGATGAAATTACCATTCCCACAAAAGGGAACAGCTGCTTCAGGTGCTGAGTTGCTGCTGAGAATCCTTGGGTACATGTCTTTCTTTATGACATTTTGTTCTTGTAACCTTGTATTGACCTCTAACACTTGCAAGTTGCCTTGGATAAAGGCGCCTGCCAAATAAATAAATAAATAAATAAGTAAACAAATAGGAAATATTTAATTCAGTTGCCCCTAATACACAAATAAATACATAACATATTTGCTTAGGACTGTATTGGTAATTAAGAAAACAGTATTTAAAAAAAAATTCCTGTGAAAGTTTCAGTTTCCAATCACTTGGAAATTCCGAGCTGCAGTGAGTTCCAAACTTAAAACGTTTTCTTGTTGTTTAGATAAAATAAAGTGATTTGGATATAGCAACCTGGATTTAAATGGTTTAATTGTCCAAGACTAGCAAATATCTCTGTCCATCCATTTGACATTTCTTTGTAACATTTACTGTGATCTCAGGCTGCATCCCAAGTTTGACAGCCAGGGTCTTTAAACTACGCGACACACATGTTCGCTTCTCATTGGTCAGTTTCCCTAGTTACGGCATATGCAGCTCCAGGATTGGATCAAGATTGCGGATCACTGGAGCCTCATCCAGATCCGTGTAGTAAAACACCTTCTTATGATCCAGCTCCAGTGAGCCTGGATCCGGTCCCATTATTTTGATCTTGTTAGGCTGCAGTTCGTTTACAGTGGTGTGTGAGGGTGCGGCTGCTGCAGCATAGAGCACAGACTGATGCAACATTCAGATAAGTGGCAGGCCGAAATTAAAAGTTTACTCTTGTCTGATTCATTTTGTTGAATTTGTTCTAAACATCTGTCGTTGAGTTGGATGCAGTGACCTGCCACTGAACATAATGCCAAAACGAAAATGTAAATTTACTAAAGAGCTTAATGTTTTCGTGGCCGTGGAGTAGAATGGGAGGCTGAGTGTATTGATATACAGAGGTGGAACGTATGTCTCCATTGCGAATAAAGGTGCTCTTGATTTAAAAGCTCATATAGATTCTGAGAAACACAAGTTCGTTTGAGGAGAGAGCTCATCAGCAAAGGTGACTGATTATTTTGTCAAACCAGGATGCAAATCTGAGGATTCTGTTACTGTAGCAGAAGGCGTTCTTGCGTTTCACACTGTATGCATCATAATGGTTTCAAGTCAATGGATTGCACATCTGTCTTACTGAAAAAGATATTCCCTGATTCTGAGATCCAACCAAGACGGAAGCAATTGTTAACTCTGTGCTTGCACCGCATTCTATTAACACTGCTGTGAAAGCACTTAAAGACATACCTTACTGTGGAGTTGCTACAGATGGAAGCAATCATGGTGCTGTAAAAATATTTCCAGCAATGATTCATTATTTGACTGGAAGAATGGCTTGTTGCAGTCAAAGCAAATCGAGGTCCAGAGCACACCTAATGAGACAGCAGTCACCAAGGAAACTCTGGAAAAGGAAAGTTTGTTTGAGAAGTGTGTCGCATTTTCACGCGACAACTGCAATACAATGTTCGGAGGACTCTAGCATGGAGGAAAGAACGTGTTTGCAAATTGAAAGAAGTTGTTACAGAAGGGGACCTTAATTGGTGTGGGTTGCCCAACACACATTTTGAGCAATTGTGTCCATCATGGGGCAGAAACACTTGATGTTGACACTGAGGGCATTATTTTTAAAATGTACAACTATTTTCATATCTACACTGTCCGAACTGAGCTTCTGAAGGAATACTGTGAGTTTGTTGATGTTGAATACAGAAAGCTGCTTTATCACAGCAAGACACGATGGCTGTCCTTACTTCCAGGTATTATGAGGCTGCTGCAGAAGTTTCCAGCCTTGAAGTCTTTCTTTCTGTCACAGGACAAACCACCCACTGTGATCAAGACATTGTAGAAAGATTTCAGCGAGATTTACCTCTGGCACATGCACTCACTCATGAGTGTATTCCATTCACACATCAAAGAAATAGAAAGGGAAAACAACTCCATAGTGGAAGTGGTGACCAGCTTGAAGTCAGTGCACACTGTCCATCATGAACGCAAGACCCAGATCTTCATGCCGCTGAAAGTTAAGGGACTACTGGCGCAAAAGCGCAAGGAGGGACGTGATGAAGGGTGTGACATATTTTGTGCTAAAGTAGAATGTCTGTACAGCACTTGCTTAGAATATTTGGAGATGTGGATGGCACCCCTGGAAGAGTTCTCTTGCTTCATGTGGATTGCCCTGAGTGAGACACCACATTGGAATGATGTGGAATCTTGTGTCAAATACCTGACAGAGAAGGGGATACAAATTGATGACATCAAGTACTTTGATCAGTTCAGAAATCTCAAGAAATGTGTGGAAGGTTGCAACCTAACTGCTGGTGTTCAAGAATTTGCTAGCACACCAAAAATGGGTCATATATTTCAACAGGTCCAAAAACACTGAAGAACTGTTAAAGATTGCACAGTTCTTCTTTGCTGTGACATTCTTTTTTAATTGTTTAATCATCAGAATTATCAAAAAATTATATTTTGTATGATTCTACTCCATTGTTTTATTTTCAGAATGCTTAATGTGGAGCAAGCACTTGTTCCTCAGGCACTTTTGCTTCTTTGCATATCATCTCCTATTTTCAATCCGAAAACTAGAATGAGGCCATTTAGCTTCATTATTTAACACCCAGACTGTTCCATCTCAAGTATTTGAATCTTTTATACACCACTGTTTAAAAGCTGCCGAGGTAACTCATCCATTAACCCTGTTTCCTATTATACTTCTTTTGTAATAGCTTTATTTTTAAACCTGTGTTCATGACGTCACAACTATTGAGGGTTTACTGTATTTCAATCAATAAACTGTTATGTATTAACAGAGGGAAAATAAAAGAGAAAAGGAGACAGTATTTTGCAAAAGAATGAACTGCTTTATTCTGAGGACTTAACATTGATACAAGCAGGAACATGTCTTGTTCACAGCTTCCATTTTACTACATTGGCTTTCCAGAAAGTTCTATAGTTTTTTTAAATTTTTTATAACATGATGGTTCTAAGTTGCATCATATAAGTACATCAGTAGCCAATAGAATTAGAGATAAGCATCACCCCATTAAGAAGAACACCCAATAGTAGACTCTCTTCTTAACAATAATCGTATAAAAGAATATAGCTTTTAGTTTTAACCCTTTAAACACTACGGAAACATCTTGGTAAATAATCTCAATCTCTGGTAAAATGCTTGCAAGCAGCAGCACGCCTTTTAGAATGAATTAAACAACCCTTTAAAATCAATCTCACTTGGGTTCAAAGAAAAAATTCTAATTTGACACCTTTCTGGCTAATCAAATTAATGGCAGGTCAAGTTACATTACCAACTATTCACAAGTATTCACTGAATACTAGTGTGTTTTAAAAATCTTATCCAGCTAGCAGCAGGTATTAGGACTAACCATTTCAACAAGATGATACAATGTGGCATTGTTCTATTGTGCTTCATAGTATCTGTCAAAAGGATTTTTGCGAAGTCTTCGTTTTTTGGGAGCTGGATATGCCTGCCCAAGCCTCTACTGTGCTAAATTGTTATTGAAATGGCATTCTGAAGATTACAAGTAAAAATTATTCTGAAAAGGATAGATCCTAAATAAATACACTAGAGTGAAGGACATTCTGACAGCTTGCTGCAAACAGCAAAACCTACAGGAGCACAAAGAGAAGGACCTCTTTCATCAACAGAAAGAAGGACATGATAAAGACAGAAGACATGTTCTTCAGTTGTAGTCATTAGCTTTCACTTGACAGTTTCTGAAAGAGATCACTAAGCTCAATTAAAAACATATTTAATAAAAGCAACTAACATACATATACATTATATTTATATTCGTCTAGAACATTATACGTGACCTTTGACCCATATTTAACTCCTGTGCACCACTTTCAAACACAAAATGTCTTGTTTTCAACAATGTCTCGACAACACCCACAATTTGTGGTTTTAGGCACTTTCAACAAATCTGTCTATGTGAAGATTTATAATCATCCTCCACCTACGGGAGCACCAGCCAAGTGAGTGAGACAAATAATATTCGACAGACAGAGACTAAGAAAAAAAAATGCATACCAAATTGAAACACCTTTTCCTTAAAAATACATTATTTTTTGCAGTTCATTATTTACCCAGTTTAATTCACCGTTCCTGAATTATCAAAAAAGAAAATATATATTTAATATATATATATATATATATATATATATATATATATATATATATATATATATATATATATATATATATATATAAGATTCTTTAATATTGCAATTTGATCCTTAACACCCATTATTGTCTTTTTTATTACAGATACTAATATCTATGTATTATAAAAAAAATATATATAGAGAGAGATGGGCTTCAGTTAGTTAACATATCTTTCTCAAGGGAGGTTGTAACAGGGCGAGGTGCCCTGTACATTGATTTGATTTGTTTATTTTATTTTAGAATGAGGTCCCCCTCCGCCCCTGTATTATTTTGTATTTGTTTTGTATTATTATTATTATTATTATTACTCGTGTTCAGTCTATTTATCCATTTACTTTCTTTTTTTCTTCTATATGTCGCATTGTCTAATTTTAGCTGTTCTAATACTACAAACTTTACATCATTTATGTCATGTCTTTGACTGGTGAAGTGCTGTACTATTGGTTTATTTCTAATTAATGAAAGGTGGTTCTGAATTATTTTTTATAAAGTTGTTCCAGCTCTCCAACATATTTTATTTCATCACATTGTTCACAGGCTATTCTATAAACAACATTGCTATTTTTACATTAGGTATTAGTTTTTAGTGGATATGTGTTTTTCTTATGTTTAATTATATTTTTACTTTTGTCCATGTATTTACACACTTTACATGTACTACTGCAAGTATTTGTAGAACCTATTCTGTCAATTATTCTTTTATGTTTACTGTGAACTAAAATATCACTTTGTGGCAGGATGGCTTGCAGTGGTGAGGTGTGGTGACGTCACGGACCAGGAAGTAACTGAATCAAAACAATGGATGGGCGGGTGAAGCTGAATGCTACGGCACTCAGCTGGATTTATTAAATAAACAAACCAAAAACAAAAGATTTAAACAATAACAAAACACAAAACAAAAAGGCGCGATGGCCAAACAAACAGGAACAAGTATATTTTTAAATATAGCAATTGTTCTTTTTATATTCTCCTCGCTCTCTCTCCGCTCTCCCGTACTCTCCTCTCTAGACTCTACACTCCAAACTTCAGCACGGACAGCTGCAGGATCTTATACTCTGGCCGAGGGGTTAACTAGCTGTTAATTATCTTATTCCCCCTCGGCCACAGTCTGCACGCGTTTGGTAAGGATGCGCTTTTATCCGCGCCGCAAACAATAATACAAATAATAATAAATAGGGGTGGAACACTCCGCCACAACATGCCTTTCCTCTGTTCAGATATGTAGACTGCGTTGAGCCAAAAAAAGCCATTAATAATTGGTAATCGGGTATTAAAAAGAGACCTTGGCTTTCAGGACAATTGCAGACCTCTGGCTGGTAGATTTATAGTAAGTGTATAGTTTAAAAATCAATTTTTATTAGAACCTGATTTATTATCGCTGGTCCCTTTGTTCTCATGTGAGATGTGTTTTTGGTTTGGATATTCATGTATTTCAACTGTTCAATTCATGTATTCCCAACTGTCGAATTAAAAGTTGCTGCTGCTTCCTGGTGCCTAGTCACTTCATGTGTCAAGTTAAATTGGTTACTTTAATCAAACCGACAGGTTTGATTAAAGCAACCAATAGGGATAGGGACCAGATATATTCTGAATTAATTTTTTTTTTTAAAAGTAAAGAACCAAAGGATGGCTGATAAGGTTGTTGCAGCCCCCAGACCCCAAAAGAATGCAATAATGAGATAAAAACGAATACTGAATTCAGTGGGAATAATTGAGTTATAACTGGCACTTATATCCCTGCATGAGTCAGACTGTGTGTGTGTGTGTGTGTGTGTGTGTGTGTGTGTGTGTGTGTGAGTCACACTGCAGGACATCACATAGAATTTCAATGATATACACATTACTTTACCATTTTCCTTAACTCTCAATGACTCCTTATACAACTCACTGGAAAGCACAACCAAGCTTGACCTTGAAAGACTATTGTCCTACAATAAAATTATCTGAGGTTTGAATTATCTGAGGATCTACATTCAAAACCCTGTCACTAGAAAATTGATGACATGTTTTATATAGAGCTACATAACATATAGCTTATGTATTTTTAGAAAGTGAGAGAGATAGAGAGAGAAAATTGGAAATAGATGGACGTTATTTACAACCCATATTAAAAAAGCAATTTATATGTATATATGGTATACTTAAAATGCATATACTTCTATCTTACAACATATATGAAATATATTGGCAAAGGTCATTTTATATGAAACATACATAGCATTCATATTACAAACGCTTTGGTTTACACTTTCGTCTTTGTAGTGAGATGCAGCTTGTGACAATAATTTGCCATACAGGTGCTTATTCACAAAATGTTTTGTTATTGATTTTCTAATAAACATTATTTAAATAGTAGCACCTCAGTTCCAGTTGCCTGCCATGTTTGTGTGTATGCTCAAATTAAAGATTTTTAGGTGGGGTCCAAATATAACATGTTCTTTCCAAGCCTAGCAACGTTAAATATCTTAAAACCAACACAAACCAAGCAAACAAAAATACAAAGAAACAGAATAAGGGGTCTTAAGAAAAAAACTGTGTACAGTACATTTATACATTTTTTTACAGTCATCTGACAATTTTCACACTATAGTGTGAAAATTGTAGCAGAAAAGATATAACGTTTGGGGAATGACTAGATAATGTAGATTTGCAAACAGGAGAACTGTAGTTGGATGGATTTGTTAGATGTGGTGTATTTAGTTATATTATTTTAATGCGTGTTGTTGCTGATGAGAACCGCACCGTGCCATTCCATCTCTGACTCAGGACCCGCCGCTGTTCCGTCTCTGACTCAGGAATTACTGCCTCACCGCTCACACGCTGGATCTGCTGCTGCCGAGTCGCGTCGCCGTCTGTTATGTCTCTGACTCAGGAATCGCTGGCTGCTCACTCTGCTTCCACGCTGGATCCGCTGCTGCTGAGTCGCGTCGCCACCTGTCCCGTCTCTGACTCAGGAATCGCTGGCTGCTCACTCTGCTTCCATGCTGGATCCGCTGCTGCCTAGTCGCGTCGCCGTCTGTTCTGTCTCTGACTCAGGAATCGCTGGCTGCTCACTCTGCTTCCACGCTGGATCCGCTGCTGCCGAGTCGCGTCGCCGCCTGTTCTGTCTCTGACTCAGGAATCGCTGGCTGCTCACTCTGCTTCCATGCTGGATCCGCTGCTGCCGAGTCGCGTCGCCGTCTGTTCTGTCTCTGACTCAGGAATCGCTGGCTGCTCACTCTGCTTCCACGCTGGATCCGCTGCTGCCGAGTAGCATCGCCGCCTGTTCCGTCTCTGACTCAGGAATCGCTGGCTGCTCACTCTGCTTCCACGCTGGATCTGCTGCTGCCACTCCTCACCGCACCGCTCTGTCTCTGATTCAGAAAACGCTGAATTCTGGAATGATAGGTTGCGGATGCAACCCCGGTTCCCTGAAAGAGAAAATAACCATCAAGTATGGGATATTGCCGTCAGGCAGTAGGGATTGGCTGAGCTTTTATAGCAAAGGTTGCCTGCTACAGGGACTAGGGGCGGAACAAGGGCTATTTAACCCCTGGAAATGTGAATTAAAAGTTGTACTAAGCTCGGTGCCTGGAGTCAGACCCCAGGGATCCTTTTGATTCCTGTATTGAAGATTGTTATTTTGTGTACCTTTTACTATTTGAATAAAGCATTTTAAAAACCAAACAAGACAAAAAGCTTTCCATTAAATGCAAGCATGCAAAGCACAGTTCCCTTTCAAGTCGAAAATAACCATCAAGTATGGAATATTGCCGTCCGGCAGTAGGGATTGGCTGAGCTTTTATAGCAAAGCTGCCAATAGGCCTCTGCGCGAGCTGCCACGTAAGCCCGCCCCCTTGGGAGCTTACTATACGCAGAGCGTAGAGACTCTCTTCCTCTTTTGCTCTTCAGGCCGTGAAGGCTTCCGGAGCGACCTCGCGGCTTGATGGTTATTTTCTCTTTCAGGGAACCGGGGTTGCATCCGCAACCTATCGTTCCCTTTCAAGTCGAAAATAACCATCAAGTATGGGAACAGTGTACCCAAGCCGTCGTGAGGGAGGATTCTCGGCAGTAGGACAGAATTACATCATAACGCAACTGCGTAGGCAATACATCTACGTATATGCGGAGCCACGCCTCAGCGTCTACGCTCGCAATGACACCTATCCTAAAGTGGGGTCAACACCATATCGTGACAATACTCAATATGACCGCAACTAGGGCGTCAGAGTGTAACAAGGATGCTCCGAATGACTGAGCAGAGGATTCCAGTACATTTAAATGGTAGAACCTCATAAAAGTATGCGGTGTAGCCCAACTGGCTGCAGCGCAAATGTCAAACACTGGCACCCCTCTAAAGAGGGCCCAGGATGTCGCCATACCCCTAGTGGAATGTGCCTTCAACTGCCCTGGTGGCGGAAGGCCTGCAGATTCATATGCTAATTTAATAGCATCCACTATCCAATGGGAAAGGCGTTGTTTAGACAATGGCTGACCCATAGTCCTAGAACCATGGCATATGAACAACTGTTCTGTTTGCCTCAGTTGTTGTACGGTCAATATAACATCTCAATGCCCGTACGGGGCAGAGCATGTGTAACCATTCTTCCTCTGGGAAAGAAAAAGGAGGAGGATGGAACGCCATCAACTCAACTGGTTGGTTCATATGAAACGGGGATATGACCTTGAGTAAAAAGGCCGGATTTGGACGCATGGAGACCTTAGAACCGTCTCCTGCGAAACGAGTACATGATGAATGCACTGAAAGTGCGTGTAACTCGCCCACGCGTTTTGCTGATACCACTGATAGCAAAAACGCAGTTTTCATAGACAAGAGCTTCATGTCCACGCTGTGGAGAGGCTCGAACGGTGCCTTGGTAAGGGCTTCTAGCACCACGTCAAGGCTCATGACGGTAAACTGGTTATCCTTGGAGGCCGCAAGCGTCTTGCGCCCTTCAGGAACTGAGATGCCAGAAAATGGCAACCTGGTGGTAACCCGTCAATGCGTACATGGCAAGCCAATATGGCAGCTAAATACACCTTAAGTGTAGAGGGAGATTTCCCTTCATCTAACACTTTTTGTAGAAACTGTAATATCACTGCCATAGGGCAGGATATTGGGTCATGGCCCTCCGCCAGACACCAATCTTGAAACAACTGCCACTTGTACGTATACTGTGACCTAGTAGAGGGCGCTCTAGCACTCTGAATGGTCGAAATCACCGCCGTCGAGAGCGCTAAGGCTCCCGTTCAGGGGCCAAGCCCATAGCTGCATGAGCTTGGGGTTCGGGTGCCATAGTCCTCCTAGGGCTTGGGACAACAGGTCCGCTCGCAGAGGGAGCTCCCTCGGTCGACCGTGCAACAACTGCACCAGACTCGGGAACCATATTCTCCGAGGCCACTGAGTAGCGATCAGAATCACTGTCGCTTGCTCTACCCTGACCTTCTCTAAGAAGGCGGGGAGCATCGGAATCGGTGGAAATGCATATAGGAGCCCTGGTGGCTGGTCGTGATGACCTCCCTTCTGAAAATGGGACCCAAGCGCGCATTTTGGTGGATGTTCGACGGAACTTTCCACCAGCGTAGCGCTTCCCAGCAGGCTCGGGATACCCTTAGCCTGCGGTGTTTGTCTCTTCGCGGATGCAACGCGAAGGCATTGAACCAGGCCTGCACAGGTCTCTGATGTAGTAAGCCCAAAGGAAGGGCTTGCGAGGCGGCAGTCATCAACCCCAGCATGCTCTGACACAGCTCCATGCTGACTGTTTCTCTCAACCTGAATAGGGAGAGACACCGCTCCATCGAGGCAACTCTTTGTGTCGACCAGGGTCGCTTCCATGGACACTGAGTCCAGATGCAGACCCAAGAATTCGGTCTGTTGGCTCGGCACAAGGCGGCTCTTTTCTGAATTGATCTTCAGACCTAGCTGCTGAAGATGGTCTGTAACCATCACTGTGTGCTGTGCTGCCTGCTCCTTCGACTGCGCGCAGACGAGCCAGTCGTCCAGATAATTCAGCAGTCGGACACCTTGAGCCCGCAAGGGAGCTAGAATGGCATCCATACATTTGGAAAAGGTTCGAGGAGCTAGTGACAGGCCGAATGGAAGGACACAAAACTCGTATACCCTGCTCTGAAATGCGAAACGTAGATACTTCCTGTGACCCGGGCAGATGGGAACGTGAAAGTACGCATCTGTCAGGTCCACGGTGGTGAACCAGTTGCCGTGTCGGACTGACTGGATGATGTGCCTGTGCGTAAGCATCCTGAACGATAACACCCGCAGGTATTTATTCAGTACTCGCAGATCTAAAATAGGACGGAGCCCGTCGTCCTTTTTGGGCACCAGGAAGTATTTGGAATAGAACCCCTGGTCGATCAGAGCAGGGTCTACTTGTTGAATGGCACGCTTCCTGAGCAATGCCTGTATTTCCACATTCAGAGCTGAGGACTGAACCGAGTCCTTCACTGCAGTTACGACCACTCCCGGAAGGGGGGAGGTTTTGACCGGAACTGAAGCGTGTACCCGGTGGATATAGTTTTGTGCACCCAGATGTCGTTGGTGCATTGTTGCCAGAACTGGAGCTGTGAGACAGTGTAAGGGCGGGTTAACAGCTGCCTGGAGTTCTCAGGGCTGTTTCGGCTGCACTTGTTCGCGAGGGGCCTGGCCAGAACCCAGAGGGCATGGCCTGCCACTTCCTCTAGGGCGCCACCCTCCGCGCTGCGGTCTTGCAAATGGAGGTTGACCGCGCGCTGCTGTGCTTGAGGGAGAGGTCTTACTACCCCCTGGCCGTGGCTGGCGCTGCGGTGGTGTTCTACGCCACTGGTGCTCCTGTTGGCGTTTAGGCTGGAAGGGCTTATGCGGCCACATCTTCGCCATCTGCTGAGATGCCTCCCAGGCCTTAGCACAGCGTTGCAGCATCTCCTCAACCGCTGGGCCAAACGTGTGCCCCGGCGTAATAGGAGCATCTAATAATGGGGCCTTGTCAGGCTCTTGAACTCTGTGAGAGCCAGAGCTGCCTTCTGGCGACTACCAGGGAAGCAATACTCCTGCCTTGAGCCTGTGCATTTAACTGGGCTATCTTGACTAGGAGTTGAGCGACCAACGCCAATTCCGCCCTCAGAGACGCCGATGGGTGCTCCGGGAGATCCTTCACCAGCGACGCCTGGTAAACTGAAAGGAGGCTGGCCACGTTGGACAACCTAACTGCCTCTGTAGCCGCTAAGTAGCCTTTCTTTAAATGAATCTCCGTGGTCCTGCACTGCTTGTTAGGACATGCAGGGTCCTTAGCTAGACCCGAAAGTGTCGGGGTTCTAACTAGGGCTGCAAAAGCAGCATCAACCAGTGGGAAGGACGCCAGACCAGCCTCACTCGCTCCCTAGATGGCAAACGTGGAGGCCTTCCGCGATGTTGCCGGTGAAGAAGCCGGGGCCCCCCAGGTGGACTGTACCTTCTTAATAAAATCAGGGAAGGCTGGGAGAGTCCTGGGCTGTGGAGACCGTACAGACGGCAACTCAAACAGTGACCACCGAGGTAATTCCACGGCTGGCATCAAGTCCATAAACTGGGACATTTTTGATGTGAGCTCTGCCACGCCTGACTTATCCCTATAACGCCTGTCCCAACGAGGAGAACGGGAGCATCCCCTACGGCGGGGTGACACGGAGCGAGACCGTGATCGGCGAGGACGTTCCCTGCAAGGGGAGGGGCCTCGGGTCAATACACGGCTACAGAGCGCTCCCGGCACGCTCTATGGTCTGGGGATCTCTGGCCAGCTGTAAGCTGTGAGGGGCTTGTGGTGGAATTTTCTGCATACAATGCTGCAGACACTGGTCCTGTACTGAAAACAATAGAGCAGAGACAAGTCGGAGTAACTCACACTTTATTAGTTTGCAAACTGGAGCATTCAACAGAGTGTCACAGACTCTGCAAGCAACTGCAAAGAAAGCTCAAAAAACACTAAATCAAACAGTTCCTTATATAATCAGTTTTTGCACAGAGTTCATGACTTGTGTTAATTCTTATCTTCCCCAGTCAGCTCGAACCAACCTTGTGGTATACTGTTGTCTACCGACTTTTCTGATTGGTTGATTTTTCTAGTTGCTAGGGAGAGAGTGTCTATCAGGTCCCACAGAGTTGATTCCCCCAATACAAGAATCCATATTTGGTAATATTAGCTACGTGACTGGGGAGAAAAGAGGAATTATCGCTGTCTCAAAATATTATCATCTTGAGACAGTGTCCTATTCTCATGTCGCTGACTCATGCACTTCTCTGAAAACAGGGCTGCTGACCCTTGGCCACATTCCAGTGTGTTAGTTCAACATTGTAAATCTAGTACTTTGTTAACATCAAACTTCATATAATATCATTATTCAGGTTATACAAGTCACAGAAATCATCAAAACACATTAAATTAAAACTTTTATTACGATTAGTCTAAATTACTACAATTAATCTGAGTTATTCTAACACAGGCTCCTGGATACCCGCAGTGTGACGGGCGGAGTCACTGTGGACGACGGCGGGACAGACAGGGTGTAATACAACCCTGAGGAAGGGGAGTGGCTACCCACCACTTTCCTCGCCCTCTGGCGAAGAGTGCGCTGCTGAAAATTAGCGCACAATGCGCAAAACGATCTGTCTGCCAAGGCAGACGTGGCGTGCCTGGGACCAGAGCACAGTCCTCATGCGGATCGTTCGCCGGCAATTTTGCCTCGCAGGTGACGCAATGGTGGAACCCGGACATGATTGCCACTCCGATCGTGTTTGCGTGAGTGCGTGCACGAAACACCGCGGTACCGAACACCGAACGTCGAACGGCGAAGCGTCGAGCGTCGAGGCACCGAGCAACCGAGCGTCGAGGCGTCGAGCGTCGATGCGTCGAGCGTCGAGGTGCCCACCGCCGCATCGAGGCACCGCGGCACCGGAGCGTCGAGCGCCGGCACCGCAGCGTCGAGGTGCGGCACCGAGCGTCGAGGCGTTGACGCGGTCGACGGCGCCAAGCATCGGGTGCCGGTTGCCGAGGTGCGTGACCGGCGTCGAGGCGTCGAGCGCGCCAAGTGTCGAGTGCCAAACCGTCGGCGTCGAGGGGCATGCACCGAGCATCGAAGCCGAGGTGTGTGCACCGAGCCCTAAGTGCCGAGGCACTAAACACAAAGCGCCAAAGCGCTGACACCGAAAACGCCGAAGTGTGTGTACTGAGCGTGAAGACGCTATGCACTAGACGCCGAAACATCAGCTGACCCGCAGAGCGGAGACGCTAAGTGCCAGTACAGTGTCACAGTCTTAAAAGACAAAGGTGTTGTGCTATACCTACCTGTTTACAAGGGGCAACTAAAAAGTGCAGTTGGCGGTAGTCTTCCTATGTGTATTGTATGGGAATTATTATTTTTTTTATTATTTTTTTAAATTATTTTTTTATTTTTTATTTTTATTTTTTTTTATTTCAGTTTATAGGAATTGCAGCCGCACAAAAGATGTTTTTAGAGCGTAGCTACAGTCGTGCAGCAACCACGCGGTGATGTTACAATCCGCGGGTGTTATTATAGGAGTGGCTGCTAGCAGCAGGCTACACTCCGGGTCTAGCCGAGGCAAGACCGAGGCTGCAAAAAATTGCGTGGCCTAGCCAGGCGGCAACGTGTCCTCTAAACCCTATTCTATATAACGGAGAAAATAGACAGTACAAAAAACCTCAACAACAAATATTTTACAGTATATAAATTATATGTAAAATTATATGAAAATGTAAATGAAAGACAGACGGCGAGAGCCAACGCGAGAAACGCAATGCCGAAGCAAAGCGTGAAAGTGAAAAAATATATATAATGCTCCGTAGAGCGAACACTGAAATCAACTCAGAGAAGGGGCAGTAGCCAGCTTCTCAAGCTCAAGGCTGACGAGTACAATCAGTGGTATAAATCTCTCAGAGAGAAAACTTACCAGCTCAATGTCCTACATAGGCTGAAGGCAAAAGAGGAAGAGAGTCTCTGTGCGCTGCGTATAGTAAGCTCCCAAGGGGGAGGGCTTACGTGGCAGCTCAGCAGAGGCCTATTGGCAGCTTTGCTATATATTTTTACCATGGAATAAAATAATCAAATGCATGCATTCTATTTTGTTTTCTTTGCTGTAACTGATTTATATGTGCCCCACTAAATTGATTCTAGAGGTAAAATGTGTTTGACTGTCCCCTGTCTCCAAAACAGTTAGACCCAAATCCCATATAAAAGTTCACCATGGTGATTATACCGCTTTTATAGTGTACATAGTGTTTTCCTTTATCATACTTCTTTGTTCTTTACTATGCTTTATAATGTTTTTTTAACCATGTAACATATGCAACAACAGAGATCAAGCCAATTGCCTCTTACACACAGGAGCTCTAAGATGGATGATGGCCCCTAAAGGACAAAGGCCAGACCCACCGTAGCGATCCCCACAAGAGCTCAGGAGAACGGAAGGTCAATGGGCATCCTCCGATCCCATGATCTAGCCAATTGCCTCTTACACCCAGGAGCTTTAAAAGCCAGAGCACTTGTTATGTTTTTTTTTTTTAATCGCTCTTCCTGCAGTGATTTAGAGGACAGATCTCAAACCCCAGTGCACTAGAGCAGCCACTTTGAAAATAGTTTTGAAACA
This sequence comes from Acipenser oxyrinchus oxyrinchus, assembly GCA_030684275.1. Taxonomy (NCBI): domain Eukaryota; kingdom Metazoa; phylum Chordata; class Actinopteri; order Acipenseriformes; family Acipenseridae; genus Acipenser; species Acipenser oxyrinchus. The sequence goes on from CM060270.1 coordinate 12,545,690, forward strand.
GACTTTAAAATTATAAGTGTAAAAAGTTGTCAGGATGTTAACAATGAAAAGACAAATTACAGGTACATTATTTAAACAGCTATTTTAGTCTTTAAAGTCATTCATGCTGTACATACATCAGGCCTCAGTATTATATTGTGAAAAATATCTTTAAACACCATGTTCTTTCAGACTGGACATCCGGGCAGTTTGAAAGGTTCTTTCAAGTGGGACCTCAGGGCTCTTTGAAATGTTAATTGACTAATATCTCGTTTGGCCTGGAAGAGACTTTCATTTGTGAACATCACTTGGAGCATGAAATGCATAATTTATCATTGCAACCTTTATATTAGTTGAGAATAGCCATTATTATTCAGGAATAAAAGTCCCTCTTTATTATTTGGTTGATGTTTAAACAAAATATTGCAAGCAGATGTGAGAGAGATTTCCAGTCACCATAATGTAAAGAGACCAGAAGGCTGCATGAAAACTACATCACCGGAGGGATGACGTGTGAAATGTGCATTTATCTCATCTAAATATGCATCTTTAATGATGTGCTGCCTCAGCTTTTGTAAAGATAAATCAAGTTGAGCTTCTTGTGAAAATTAAGCAACATGTTATTATTTTCGTCCAGTTGGCTAAAAAACACAATAGAGGAGTTTATAGTTTAAAGAGAATCCAAATATGCAATCAGAAATATGCATTTGAAATATATGGTCTTATACAGTAGTATCTATAGTATAAAGTGTAAGGTTATTTATTATTCATAATCTATTCCATATAACATTGTACACATTAATATTATTACATGTGGGAGACTAGATAGCTATACAGCCTGAAGCTCCTTCTCTTTGCAATAGTCATCAAGTATCGAGCTGACTAATGCCCATGTGTTATGGTAATCTATGAAATATGGATGTAGTTTGTAATCAGCCCCATCCCAGGGGTGTTTTGTAATTGTAAGAAATGTATTTAGGCAATAGAGAACTGTGATGGATTGATATTCGTCTGCATTTACACAGCTGTCAGACCGAACACAATGAACTGTTAAAGGTACTGTAAAAGGTGAATGACTTATTACAGTATTTTGTGAGCCGCTAAAAAATAAGAGTTGAAAAGGAGTAAGCCTAAATTTAAACAAAGTAAGTATGAGGTCTATATTATAATACATTACTAATCCCGCTAAGAGACGTCAAGGTAAAATGACAGTGGCTGAAGTATACCTGATAATGTAGAAAGATGCTTTTATGGTTGTGTTTACGAAGTAATGTCTTTGTATTTTATTGTTCTTAAAACCCTGTACCTACTCAAATGAGTTTGATTGGGCACCGCAGACTTGCTGGGATTTGCCACCGCAGACTTGCTGGGATTTGCTGGCATAAACAAGGATGTTGAATCCTTATAATAGACACTATTCTCTTATTTAAGACTACTTGCCTCTCTCTCTATCCTTCTACGCAGGGAAATCAAGACAGGGTCAATTCTTCAGGTTTACACAAAACTCAGTTGACATGTTGATGGCATTTAGAAACGCATCCGCATCATTTTGTTTTTCCTGTGACATTTAGAGAAATAGGGTAACATGTTTGAGTTTCCAATCGAGCCCTGATTGAACTGTGCCTCTCAATAGAAAAACACCCTATTCATGTGCTGATCACATGTGCTATGACCCTTTGTAGTCGTCTTAAATATGTGAATGCTGTGAGTTCAGAGAATTACACTAAGAATACTTATGGGAAACAATCACAAGAAAAAGAAATGGAAAGGTTTGAAAAGTCTTTGTTTTGCTTCTGTGAGCGACTCTCAAGGTCTGCCGCTGTCTCTCTCAGTTCCTGTAGTTCTTTGTTGGTGACTGTCTGTTCAGCTTCCTTTTGGTTCTACTTATCTTCTCCATTCAGATATTCTTCTCTCTGCCTCATTTAATTTACTTTCAAATGCAACAATTCTGCCATTATATTTCTCAGTATATCACCCTCAGAATTTGGTGTTTCTGTGCCATTGCTGCCAGCTTGTTGGTACAGAAAATTAGATTTATAATGCATTGCTACTGTAATGGATCTCCTCCTAGTGGCTGATGAGTTAATAATACTGACATCAGCATAAGACACGTACTGACCTCTCGACTATAGCGCTTGCTCTTTATTTAAATGGTAAGACTCTTAAAAAATAGTTTTAAAAAATCCAAAGCATGGGCTTGTTTTAAAACGGTTTATTAATATGTTCTTTAAATGGCAACCAGTCAACCTATTCACCTCATTAGCAGTCATTCTATCTCTAATTCTCACGTTTGGTTTGCCTGACCAAATGGAGGGGAAGTAAACAGCAATCTAAAAATCCCTGTCTTGAAACACATATATATTTATACATATGTAATAGGGGACTGCTGCACAATTGAATAACTGATGATGATGTGCGTGATTGGCAGGAGACTGCAACTGGAGGGTTGGGATTAACACAACCCACAAGCGTGCAGGTTTATTTACATAAAGATGTACATACAGGAACCCCATGTGACGCTACCAGCAATGGTAGCTCATGTGGGACATACGGCCCGGTGTACAAAAGGCAAAATAAACACTGCAAAACACTATCAAACAAAAGGTGCCATGAAGAAGGCGCACGCTACTCCGTTAACAAATTGAGGTCCCGCTTCCACACCTGTCTGCTATACTGGGTGGGATTTACTATCCCGAAACTAACTCCCTGTCCCTTGAGCAGTTCATCCAACCCAAACCTCGGATATACACAAACAATTGCAGCTTCCTTCTCCTGGAACAAACCCCAGACCACCTCCCGACCTCGGAGTATACACACGATCACCGTTAGTGGTGGTCGCTTTGTTTTCTGAGCTCAGTCGTTCAGCAGCACAGATGGACTGATGCTTCGGCAGCAGCAGCGCTCTGTTCCCTATGGCTTACATCAGCCGTGATCTGTATAATCGGGATCCTTTTATTCCTGGCTCTCTGCTGCACCATGTCCACCTGCTGATTAGGAGCTCGCAGCTGGTAAACACACACACTCAGCTTGTTCCTGCAACCAAACACAGCAGACAGGTTGCTACACACAGGGCGCTACACACACCCACACCCCACATGCAGGCATGCACGCACGCACTCCATCCACCCAGACAAAGGATTTCTCCTGCCGTTTATATTATCTGGCTGGAGCCCAAATTAATAATTAACAAGTACCTAATTATGGCTCCAGCCACATTCTCACATGTATTCTCACTAGTAGAAGGCACAGGTGTCGTTGTCCATCAAATCAACAGTCACTCAAGGTCACTCTTGAAATCGGGACTAAAAGGATGTGTTGCAGTAAGAATACCTCTGTTACGAAAGGGGAACAAGACTAAAAGGCTAAAATATGCACAAGAACACAGGAATTGGACTATGGAACAATGGTCAAAGGTGCTTTGGACTGTTGATGGATGGACAACGACACCTGTGCCTTCTGCCAGTTCTGTTGTCAATTCAACGCTTGTCTTTTTTCTATTCCTTAAGGATATTATCTTCAATTATTGCTCATCCTTGTTAGACAGCTTTTTGGGTCTTCCAGTCCTAGGTTTGTCAATTATAGATGATGTTTCTCTGTACTTGTTGATTATGCTTTGGATACCACACCTTGAAAATCGAGTGATGCAAGCTATTTCACTCAATGTTTTTCCTTCTTTATGCGAGTCAAGGTTGTTATAATATGTTCAAAACTCCTGTAAGTGGTTTTGTTCGTGCACTGGGCGTGCTATATGTCCAGACAACTTTTTAATAATCAAGAAAAACACCCAGACTTGTTTAATTTAAAGTTTTAATGAATCAGAGCAGTAGAAGTGCTCTATTCAGTTTATTAAATGCTTTAAATGGATCATGTGGTTGCTAGCCACTTTGGATCCCTGCTAATAGGCAGCCTGGGCGTTTCCAGTGCCTTTACAGTTTTAACAACATTAATACTTCAATACAGTAATACAAATGGTTTTCATATGCTTAGCCTTCAGGCTATACAATGCAAAAAGCTAAAGTGCCCACCACTATGTTCTAGAACATTCAATATATCACTCTCTTTAGCTAAAATATAAATCCTATACCTTATAGCAATGCATCAATATAAAAGAGATATTAAATTCAAATATATGCTTACCTTCCAGTATATGGAAGTGTAGTCGCTTTTAAGAGCCAACACCGAATCCTGCTTTGAGGTGCCAAAGACCAAGCCTTAACTTTTGAAGGTCTAATGTCCTTCCAAAATTATACTGTGTGTCTGAGACGAACATTAATTTATTTCACTTTTACAGTTTTCCTGTAAATAAATGCCTCTGTTTATTACTGCAGTAAAACCTTTATATAAACTAAACATTTATATTATTTATTTTAATTGATATTGTAATGTCTAAAATACTTTTTGTTCAGTTGGAGAAACTGAACTAATTCTTAAATTGATTAAATTAAATTAAATGAACATTATCACAAGTGTGTCTTGACAATGTTTACAATATTGTCAATGCCATGCTTCTGTTATAATAAACTTTTAATATGTTCTTTCAACAGTTTAACTTTAAATGGCATTATAAGATGTATTTATACTTAAGTTACTTCAGTATAACAGTTGCTCCTAGAAATTATAATCTTATTTTACTCCACTGGTAAATCTTTTAAGCTTTTAATGGAAGGTCCAGTTATTTATATCTAAATACAGGCTATCATTAAAATATTAGAATGCCATAGTGTTATAGTGACTGAACTAAGACAACCTCTGCTTTTTATCAATTTTCTGGTTGATTAATATAAAACACTATCATAAGCATTTTTCAATACTCATTATTTCAAACCAATATCTAACTTAACATATTAACACGTCCTACACTTTCCATTCCCATCTCTTCCTGCCAGGTTCTAATTCATTTCTGTTATAGATAGAAAATGATTATTGTAATATAAACGCCTATCTTCTGTTATCCTAAAGGTATTTTGTTCGTTAATAACGAGATCGCTCATTATAGAGAGGATCTTGGCTTTTAAATCGCTGACCATCAAAAAATCCCCGCTTCATTTTCAACACTGCTTTTACTACAGGCAGGTAAGGACAAGGTTATAAATCGGTTCACTTTATATATAAAGTTACAGTTTATATTTTAAATGATTTTATAACATGTAGTTCTAATTCAGATACTTCAATATAGCAATCTTGTGTAAATTGTAATTTTATAAATTGTAATCAATTACTCCATTGATACACAGAAGACAAGAGGTTAATTTTTAATTAGGCACCTGCTTAGCAGCAAATGCAACCTTGAATTTTAACACTTAGGAATGCTCATTCATTTTCTTAATGTTATTAAGGGAGGTTTGGAACTTTCAGCAGGTCAGTCTGACCTACAATGCAGTGAACTTCTTACACAGATCTGCTAATAATATTTTCTACTGGTTTTATATTTTCTAAAACACATTACAGTCATTACTATATTTGTTGCAGTTTCACAAGTGTTCAATTTGTTTCCCAAAGATCAGCCTGCTTCCAGTAGCTGTGACAGTCTTGGGTCAGTTTCTGTTCTCAGTGAGTCAGTTTCTGCTCACAGGTGGGGGTGACAGTCTTTAAAAGCCTGATATCTGCAAAAACTTCAATATTGTTAGCTGGGCTCCCATCTCTACATTCTCATTCCCATCATCAGTGAGCAAACACATTTTAACTGAATCTGGGTCCATCAAAGAACCGCACACCCTTGCAACCGAGGCTTTCCATGCAAAGGTATATAATGACTTATAGCACAAAAGGGACGTGCCAGAACCGTCTGTGACAAGGCCTTGAGCAAATTGTTGATGCTCATAATGCATCAGAGTAGAAAAATGCAACATGTCTAAGACTTTTGCACAGCAGTGTGTGTATGTGTGTGTGTGTGTGTATATATATATATATATATATATATATATATATATATATATATATATAAGGGGCGGGCACCCATCACAATACCTCAATATTATTTAATAAACTCATGGTTCTCCATGGATCTCCTCTTATCATGCTCCCATTCACAGCGACAGTCTCGTCCTAGTTCATATTGGTCTCAAAGGAGAATATGAAATCATTATGGTTTATATAAACCTATTCATTTTCACCCTTGCAAATTCATTTTAAATTACATGTCATCATTGGCTTCTATTATTACTTGTAATATAGAATGTTCTTATAGATTATATTTTAATAGTGCAGCAGACACCCACATGCTACCTTGAAAATATTGAGGGTTCTGTTAGAGATTCATTGATTATTGATCATCCATCCTTAAATTTCACGAGCTTCCATTACATACTGGCGAATCGATGCATCAAATTAGAGAGCAGTTTGAAGTATCCCATTCCCAGTTTGTATTAAAACGTTGATATGTAGCTATACGCTTGTATTCCTGCTAGCGCAGTAGTTAGCCAATATCAGCACGTTGCTAGGATACATACTTTTGATCTCTGGATACATGCTGGACAAGTCACATCGGTTACAACATTTCATTTTCATTTTTCCGATTTAAAAATCAAAGCTAGACAATTAATTTGTTTTAAAAATGGAAGAATCTGCCACAAAGACTGGTCATTTTTAGGGTAATGGAAGGACAGGACGGAAAAGCGATGTTTTGGATTTCATGTAGACTATTAATGCTTTTAACATAAAATGATAACAGTAATGTTAATTAACAAGCATATTTCAGATCGAAATGACTTGTTAAAAAAACAGTATTGATTTATTATTATTAAAAGGGGTCCGAGCAACGAAGTTGCTGTGGAACCCTATTGTTATTGTTAAGATTATTATTATTATTACTATTATTATTATTCCGCCAAATTTTCAAATGTCTGTAAAATCAACACCGAAAAACTAAATGTTTATGTATCGATTACTGTCGATACATGCATATGAGTTTTGATTTTTAAATCTGATTGACGCCAATTAGAGCCAAATCTTGCCCTGAGCATTTTTATTACCACTGTGGTAAAAAACAAACATTAATACAGCAAGTGTCTTTCAAGATTGGGCTAAAGGGATAGCATTTGGGGAGGGTGTTTGGTCTGTGAGTTTTTGGGCTGTGTGTTGGTGCTTGTTTAAAGATCAGTTTAGTGAAGGCTCTGCCCAGCTTGAACAGTTTTCGTGTTTTGTTTAAACCTTTGTGTTGGCCCTTGTGCCCTTTTTGCTTGTATTTGGTGTTATTTTGTTTATTAAATGTGCGCTTTGGTGCTCAAACTGCAGCTTCCTGGCTTCTGAGTCTTTGTCTCCATTTAGGGCACTTTTCTGAAAGATTGTGATATACTTTATCAAGGCCTACTTTCATTTTTCCAACTGCTATATCATGTATTTTAGTATGAAAGCTCAGAGGATTTCTAGGTTGCGCATTATTAACTTTGTCAATTGGTAGTTCAAAGTGATTCATCGCCATTTTTGTAATAATAAGGGCACCTTTTTCTTCTGGATTTTACCTTGCGGTTGGATCCCACCAACTCGCAATATTACAAAAAGGAAACATGATGATTCATTTTGATTTTAAGGAAAAGTATTTAAAAAACAGGTTAAAAAAATTCTAAAAGGAAACACAAAACTGACACATTGATAAATAGAGCCAACTACCTAAAACGTCCCTACTCTAAAAGACAGAATTTGGTACAGATTTATATTCCTATTCTGCTGATCAGATTAGTTTTTTGTTCAAAATATACGTTATCACTGCAAGAAGTTATTCACTGTTAACAATCTGTAATCCAGGTTGCTGAAGAAAGAGGAAGGTGTTAGGTAGCACTGGCCAGTGAGAACCTCAGCTTAGTTATGTCCACTATGATCTAGTCAAGATTGTTAATAACATTACTTTATTAGGGGTCATCCACAGGAAGTTCTGCAAGAGTCATGCTTAGGTAAGGGGTCAAATAACTTCTCAATGGCCATTTCAAATTGCAGAACTTGACCAGTATGACAGCAGCATAGGCACATTGGTGTCATCTTTATCACCTGGTTTACTACTGCCAAGACCTCACCATCTCATTGTTCAAGAGTGTGAACATATGGAAGCTGCCTGGAGTGAGATCAAGGCTGTAAGGGGTTAGGGAGATGAGGGAGAATCTGAGGTCTATGATAGTTTGCTCCATTGCGTGTGACCTGTTCATCCTAGTTTCATCATGTTGGAGTAGGTGCACTAGGTGCTTTGACAGATGTCCAGTGATTTCATTTTTTTCACATTTGGTGCTTGTGAATTTCACTAAATGCTGATGGAATTGGATATAGCAATAGTGCCCAAAAGCATCTTGATCTTCCCTGTACAGATCTGTTTCATAAAAAATACGCAAATGCCTATTTTGAACAATACAATAAAGACAATTAGACTTGTCGATGTTAATGGTAGGTAACAGTTATGTTTCTGCCTTACAACTACATCTCTTATAATTATAATATCATTATTCTAATTACATTTGAACAATTGCAGATATAACCCAATGTAATAGCCAGTACATTTTAATACAATGTCTCATGTAAAATTCATTCTTTTTGAATCACAATAAGGTTGGTTTTAAATATTTAAATCCTGCTGGTTTAATCCCCCAGTTAACATAAATGAACAAAAACACAGCACCAAGGAACAGGTCTCTGTCCTGTTATGATTTACCCTGCATCTCTTAAAATAACCCAGAATGGCAGACCTTGCCTACTTCAATCTGTGAAAGACGCAGAGGATTTCCTTTCAAACCAGGAAACCGCTGATATCCGCCCCCAACACCTGAAGCCATGTCATTGACCCCGTCCGCAGAGAATATGGAAACAACTCCGCCGGTCTGGACCGGGACCCCAGTTCTGAAACAGGACTACACTACACATATGGATGGTGAATCCTATCCTCATTGTGATCTAAACAATCAGGATTACACAGACTTTAGATTTGTGATTTATTGTTGACCTCTAGTCTGAGAATGGACTAATACATCTGAATCTAACCTCACAGGTAATTACAGCTTGTGGAAGGGTGTGGGTATTCACTGACATGGGAGAGAGAGGAGTGTACTTGAAACACCACACAGGTGCCCAGTTTTATTTATTTTCCTTTTTTCAAGTGATTTATTTTCGCCAGCAGAGGGTGCTGTCGTCCGTGGCCTGAATACCAGCGATGGTAGACAGGTCCACAGAAATACCCACAGGTAAACAGACACGCTGGCGCATTCACAGGTGTTCTAAAATGATAATAACAAAAGGCGAAATCATAATAAAACACAGTAATGAAAAACTACAAAGAAAAGGTGCTGCACTCGGCAGCGTTACCCCGACCGTCGCTACCCGCATGGCTCGGGTCCCCGTCCTACACGTCACCGCTCCCTCAGCCTGCTTTTTATACACTCATGGGTTCTGCCCAAGGTTTCCCCGCTATCAATATTTTTATTTTCTTCTCTTTGGGTTTCTTTTGTTTTTCTTTTCTGGCTGTTCTCTGTCCTGGAGCAGAGCTTCCGCTAGCTTGTTTCGTTTTACAGGGGCAGAGCTGAGGGAACAACAGAACGTTATTTCATAGGGTCAGCAGGTGATGATTCTGGGCACTTTGTTTACTTACGTCCTGCTTTCAACAACACAAAAATCTGCTTTGCATCAGTAGATGCTCCTAATGAACATGATGATCTTTTAGGTTTATCAGAATACTCATTGGTAATAGGGGGTGACTTTAATGCAGTCTGCGATGCTAAGTTAGACATATCAGCCCCCCCCCCCAAGCCCTTAATGCAAAGCAGATCGGCCTTGTGGGACATAAATCATTTTCTCCATGATTTGAATATGATTGATGCATGGCGTCTGAGAAATACTAGCATGAAAGATTTTACTTTTTTCAACTAGGCTTTCGTCCTATTCCCGCATAGACTACATTTTCATTTCCCCTGTGCTTCTTAATTGTGTGATGTCGACAGAGCTCCTCCACATTGTTATTTCCGATCATGCCGCAGTATTTTATAAATTTTCTATTGCTAATAATAAAACAGCAGTGTTCCACTAGATGGCGCTTTAACACCACTTTACTTCAGAACTCGAATTCTTAAAACAAGTCAATATAAAATTGAAAGAGTTCCTACAATTAACTCAGATTCAGCAGCAGATCCACAATCTCTATGGGAGGTGACCAAATGTTTTTGAGAGGCAATTTCACTGCATTTGCCTCTCAACTGAACTCTTCATGAAATAGAAAGATAACAGAATTAGAAAAACAAATGGTGACAATTGAAACTGATGAAAAATTTGAATTCTTAATTTTTATTTTTTTTAAAAAGCCAAAAAACAATTTCTACTTAAAAATGAACGTAACTCCTTATTACTAGCTAGGGCTGAATTTATCCAGCACCGCACCAGACAAAAATATTATTCTGAAGGGGAAAGATCAAGCAGATTGCTCGCTCTAAGGCTGAAACAAAATGAGTCCTTACCTGCCATTAATGCTATCAAAACAGAGTCAGGGCTTGTCACATCTGATCCTGTAAAGATCAATGGCGCTTTCCAGATGTATTATTCCCATTTATATAAATCTGAACTTCAAATTGACTACTGCCTTTTAAAGATTTTTTTAATAACCTAAATTTGCCCAAACTTACTTTTGAACAAAGCCAGCTTCTGGACTCCCCGCTCACACTAGACTGTAAGTCTTTAATGCATGGTGCCAGATAGAGGAAAAAATAGTAACTCCACAGAGACAGAAGGACCTCCTTTTCTCGGATATAAAACTAAGAACCGCCAATCTTAGATTTGGACCAATCATATCTAATTCCCTAAGGCTATGGGCTAATATAGAAAAGTTCATTGGACACTCTCACACATTTTGCAAATCTGGAATAATAACTATTATTGACCAATTGTCAACCTTTTGTGTACCCAGCTTGGTCCCATAGGGGCATTCATGTTCTTAATGATATATTCAGTGGGACTGGCCTTCGTACATTCCAGGACCTTAAGCATACTCACTCTCTCCCTGCTTTTCCTTTTTTATGTACCTGCGGCCTAGGTCAGCACTTCGATCTTATGGTGGACCATGGAATACTGCTCCTTCTCACCCCATGGTAACTTGGATCAACCCTGCTATGCCTCCTCGCGGTACTGTGTCCACTATCTATGGACACCTTGTGACCCAAAAGAGAAACCATGAACTTGGCAGACTAGGCTTTTTTCAAATATTTTTACAGCTTCTAAAAACCCAGCACATTAGCTTGTACACTTTAAAATAGTTTATAGGGCTTATGCCACTCCTTATAGATGTTTTCAAATGAAAATTATAGAACCATCTTGTAATGGTCAGCAAAATCAGAACTGAAAAAACACGAATAATGTGTATTTCTTTTTGTGCACCCTATTCTACCTTTAAGATATATTCCAGTTTTAAATCTTTCAAACAGACCCCGTTACAGTGATCAGGTTAGCAGCCAGCTCCCTAGACTGCCTCTGCAGGTTTTACAGCCCAGCTCAGCCTCCCACATTCCTATTCATCAGGGCTTACACTGATAGATCTTATTCCTTAAAAAGGCTGTATTATTCCCTGCAGCCTACATTTCCAGATGTCACCCCACCCTCTGAAGCCTATGCCGATACCAGCTCAGCTGGGCTCATACAGCCTACACAGATCAGCCGAGCCCCCCCCCCCCATCCACCATCTCCACCCACATATATCCTATCTTTTACTGTGTTTTCATAAAGGCTACTACTCTTACAGCCTGAAACTCCACTAAATAAGTCCAGACTCTCCAGCCTACATTTACTGTACACAAATCAGGCCCTCCTCTGCAATCTTCATTCTTAAGAGCCGAGCTAATGTTCTGCAACATTTTCTGTTATTAGCTACAAGCTCATCCTCCCACACACACAAATTGTCTCCTGCCTTTGTGTACCAGAGAGGCCCCTGCTCCCTGCTGTACCCTCAGTGGACGCTGTGTTGTGGGAGAAATGATATAAGTAGGTTTTGACCTTTTTTCACTTAAGCGCCTGGTTTTCTTCCCCTTTAATGTTTGTTTTACATTACGGCATTAGGCTCTTTTTTAAAGGATTGACACAGCTTAACCGGCTGTGCTGTAGATACAAACAAATAGCATAGCACTTAGGCCAATATAAAGTGTTCCTACAATCAACCACTCCTGACTGCACTTTCTATAGACTTTTCCATCCACCTGGATTAATTTGCCAAACATGACTGAAACAGATGGAGCCAGGGACCAATTTTCATGCAGGGATAGGGAATGTTTAACCTTATCCCAGCCACATTAGAAAATGTTCACTCTCAAAGCACTTGAAATCCACCTGAAATGCCCCTCCTGCGCTGTGAAGCAAATAAAAACTGCATTTCTTTATTTTGACAGCCCTCCTAAGTTGGTGAAGCAAGAAACGAATAAACTCAAAAGCAGTCGTGTCACTTTTACAAAATTATCACTATTTAGAAAGGCTGTCTGTGTCAGAGGCTTTATTTTCAAAACTTGATCGATGCATTTTGACTAAATATACGTACATCTGCCTTGCATTTGTATTTCAGTTTAAGTTTAGTGTTCTGTTTTGCTTAGTAAGTTATGTTGATAAAATATGCAATAATGTGGTTTGTGCTTTTAGTTCCTGAGCATTATTGCCAAGATATTTACTCAATGCAAGCGTCTAAGCTTTCAAAATCAGGCCCTATGTGTTATAAAATAAAGTTGTTTTGGTGTTTTTATTTCTCTGTGCTGGGTTATACTGGTCGTTTTACCATCTCTTACTAGTATTCTTTAGAGGAAATCTTATGTGTTGTCTCAATAACAATCCCTTTCATAAAAAGCTTCCTTGTCCATCTATTCCTTAACTTCGCCTGCCAGTTACCAGTTCCTCTAGTTTTAGAAATCCTGATTATTATGCACAAACACCCCTATTCCTTTCCCATTGTCATGTACAGCAGAGCTGACACTTTCTGAAATGTACGAATCAACAGAAATAATGGACAGATGGTGTTTAAATGAGTTTGATAGTCCTATGAGCTTCGAACGTGAAATGGTATCCAGCAGTTTCAATATGCTATTTCTCATTACATGTGTTAAATAGAAATTGAAAAAATTAAAAGACAGCCGTATCATTTTCATATGTTGGACTGAACATTCTTTTAATCAGCGTTCTCCTCTCCCTAGCTCCAGTGTTTTTTTTATTTTCTTTTTCTTTAAGGAAACCCTTTAAAACAGATGTTGGGCTACATTATTCCACATCTGTTCTGTGCATTCAGCATCTACTGTCTCCCATTTTAATGGAAGACCAATCTTCAATTGAAATGATGTTGCTCTGATTTAACCCTCCAGACATCAACAGTTTTCCTTTACTGGCAAATACCACTCGAGGGGTCAATTACAAGATCACAGCTGGTTATTATTATGGTTACTATTGTTTGTTGGTTCATGTCTCTGAAGATCCTCAGGTTGAAGGACAAAGGGTCTGGCTTAGAGATTAGCATTTTCCTAGATGTTTTACAGTCCATATATTACAAACGGGTGTGTTGTGCACAAGAAAAGGGTTGCTCCAATTTCAGGGGTGTCTACTTCCCCTTGGGTTGATCTGACTGGGGTTTAAATGAAATTTAAAAAAAATATGGTACCACTATTTACCTGCAACCATAGAGATGTCAAGTACATCCCTAGTATTATTTATTTTCCTAATCCTATTTTAAACAATGGGCAAGCGAGTTGACAAATGTAACCAGATGGGTCTAAAGGGTTGCACTGTTAAAATATATATTTAGTTTACCTGAATATATATATATATATATATATATACAGTACTGTGCAAAAGTTTTAGGCAGGTGTGAAAAAATGCTGTAAAGTAAGAATGCTTTCAAAAATAGACATGTTAATAGATTATATTTATCAATTAACTAAATGCAAAGTGAGTGAACAGAAGAAAAATCTAAATCAAATCCATATTTGGTGTGACCACCCTTTGCCTTCAAAACAGCATCAATTCTTCTAGGTACACTTGCACAAAGTCAGGGATTTTGTAGGCATATAGTCAGGTGTATGATTAAACAATTATACCAAACAGGTGCTAATGATCATCAATTCAATATGTAGGTTGAAACACAATCATTAACTGAAACAGAAACAGCTGTGTAGGAGGAATAAAACTGGGTGAAAGGTGAGGTTGCTGAAGACAGTTTACTGTCAAAAGTCATACACCATGGCAAGACTGAGCACAGCAACAAGACACAAGGTAGTTATACTGCATCAGCAACGTCCCTCCCAGGCAGAAATTTCAAGGCAGACAGGGGTTTCCAGATGTGCTGTCCAAGCTCTTTTGAAGAAGCACAAAGAAACGGGCAACGTTGAGGACCGTAGACGCAGTGGTTGGCCAAGGAAACTTACTGCAGCAGATGAAAGACACATCATGCTTACTTCCCTTCGCAATCGGAAGATGTCCAGCAGTGCCATCAGCTCAGAACTGGCAGAAAACAGTGGGACCCTGGTACACCCATCTACTGTCCGGAGAAGTCTGGTCAGAAGTGGCCTTCATGGAAGACTTGCGGCCAAAAAGCCATACCTCCGACGTGGAAACAAGGCCAAGCGACTCAACTATGCACGAAAACAAGGAACTGGGGTGCAGAAAAATGGCAGCAGGTGCTCTGGACTGATGAGTCAAAATTTGAAATATTTGGCTGTAGCAGAAGGCAGTTTGTTCGCCGAAGGGCTGGAGAGCGGTACACGAATGAGTGTCTGCAGGCAACAGTGAAGCATGGTGGAGGTTCCTTGCAAGTTTGGGGCTGCATTTCTGCAAATGGAGTTGGGGATTTGGTCAGAATTAATGGTCTCCTCAATGCTGAGAAGTACAGGCAGATACTTATCCATCATGCAATACCATCAGGGAGGCATCTGATTGGCCCCAAATTTATTCTGCAGCATGACAATGACCCCAAACATACAGCGAAAGTCATTAAGAACTATCTTCAGCGTATAGAAGAACAAGGAGTCCTGGAAGTGATGGTATGGCCCCCACAGAGCCCTGATCTAAACATCATCGAGTCTGTCTGGGATTACATGAAGAGAGAGAAGCAACTGAGGCTGCCTAAATCCACAGAAGAACTGTGGTTAGTTCTCCAAGATGTTTGGGCCAACCTACCTGCCGAGTTCCTTCAAAAACTGTGTGCAAGTGTACCTAGAAGAAGTGATGCTGTTTTGAAGGCAAAGGGTGGTCACACCAAATATTGATTTGATGTAGATTTTTCTTCTGTTCACTCACTTTGCATTTTGTTAATTGATAAATGTAAACTATTAACATGTCTATTTTGAAAGCATTCTTACTTTACAGCATTTTTCACACCTGCCTAAAACTTTTGCACAGTACTGTATATATATATATATATATATATATATATATATATATATATATATATATATACACACACACACATACATACAGTACACCCTCACTATAACGAGCCTGTTGGGGTCAAAGCCTTTTGTTCGTTATATCGAGGGATTCGTTATAGCGAAAGGACAATCAAAATTAACGATAAACTGTTGGAGTAAGTTAATGAGATGAGATTGAGAATAAAAGTACAGTTACATGTACCTGTTCGTCTCATGTATGCAGTATTCTGCCTTTGCTTTATCCTATTTGTTAATGAATTAAAACAGAGTAAAAAAAAGCAAATCCCGAATTGAAGCTGAACTTTTATTCAAAATCAATCAGACATGAATCGTTTCAAAGTGCAGCAAATCTTAATCCAACATGCAAGAATCCCACACTGAGCTTTTATTCCAAATCAGCCCAACATGAAAACATCGTCAGATCCTCAAGTTTTTGTTGTTGTTGATTTTTCTTTAATCAAATTTGCTTTGCCGCATGGTTGCTGAACAAGCCAAATAAAGTTATTTTTGACAACCTATATTCACAACAGAGATATGCCTGTGTTATCTTTTTTTTAAATATTATAATCAATATAGTTTCCAGCTTTGTAGCAACATAAAATTATTTTAGTTTCTGAGGCATAGTTACACAGCGCACGCTTTTTGTTAAGACAAAAGAGTTGGCTTCACTGCAGCCGTGCATACAGACCAGGATGTTGACAGTGCGTGTTTATATTATCTTTTTTGTTTTTTTTATTTGGGGTCCAGGGGCTAGGTTCGTCATAGTCAAAGATTCTTTATAATGAAGGGCGTTATAGCGAGGGTGTACTGTATTATTACATGCCTTACTACATTTATTATGACTTGTTGATTAATGGTTTCACATGGTTTCCTAAATTGATTCTATTGTGTAAAAAGGCACCAGCAGTGGTATATTAAGTTTTTATTTGTGATTCTGCACAGTATCCATGCTTACTTAGTACAGAAGCTTTTACAAGGAAAGACTGACACTCAACTGAACCGCTTTTAATAGTAAGCACTACCGTTCTGTAGCAGCTGCAGTCTCTTCAACTAATTCCACAGATGTCCTTTATAACTGTAGTAGATTTGGTTGAATTTATACGACCGAGGTGAAGCAGCACTTTTATGCTCTTTAACTCAGTTTGAAACATTTTGTATAAAAGGATACCTTCCTGAAGCCAGGTTGAGCACATCAATTGAAATGAGCCAGATAATATTATTTAAAGGCCTGTACGCTTTCCTGTCACCAGGGATCCAGTTTCTCATTCAGCTCTTATCTTACCTTCTCTAACCATTGTAGGATACATGTCAGTATCTTCCTCTGCTGGGGTATCCTCTCCAGTTGAATTGAGTCTAGATAAGCAGTACCCATGGGGAGAGGCTCCTCATTGCTCATTCCTATCATGCATGGATAAGAAACTCAGCTAAACAACTTCACCATAAACAGGCCCTTGGGCTAAACCACTAGCAGGAATAATATTGCTTTTGCAGTCCATCTGAACAGTGTCATATTTATAATTGCATGAAGTCTACAGCTAAAGCTGACTGCCCCCTTAATAATACATGTATGTTACCCAGCTAATAAAACAAAACATTTCCCTAGACCCTCTTGTTTGGGGCTAGTCTATTAAAAAGACTCATTTAATTTCCTCAAATCCTTTATATGTGTACAAAAGGTAGGAAGCTGGTGGCAGACTGGAAGGGGTGTTTCTATACATCGGCTGCCTGTCCTGTGCTTTGATTTCTGTAGGCTTCAAACAAAAATGTATGTATTCACAAAAAATATGTTATAGAAAAGCATACAATGATCTGAAGTACAGGTTACTGTCCTGGGTGTGCCAAGCCATTCATCTTCGCTGGGATTTCCACAGTGAGTGTTCCATTGTTCTCTAGGGGTGGATAGCTCACTGACATTCACTCTGGAGTTCCTGGGTGTAAAGAGAAGATTGGCTTGGTCATGGGACCGGAGGCCTACTAACCTCCTGAGCTGTTGTGGAGAATTGCTACAGTGAGGGAACTTAATTGGTCATTATTGTTATAGAAACATTAACATTAGAGGCCAAGATTAGTCATAGTAATGCTAGAAATAATGTTGGCTCTGGAGTTACTTTCCGAGGAGCCCTGGATATAGCCACATGGGAATGCGTACGTGCTTGAGTAGGGGTCATGGAAAGGAGCTACAGTCTCCGCGTACAGGAACACCTCCTAACAGAACACTTCGCCTAAAAGAACATCCTTGTGGTTTTTTCCCATTGCAAATGCTCTGGCTAAAGGAACAGGAACTTCGCTTAAAAGAACACCTTCTTGGCACCGATAGCGATTCATTCAAAACTGATACGGCACTGTTTTGTAACCTGATAACTCATCATCATCAAACTCAAATAGTTTATTCAGTCTTTTCAAAAGTGACTTGTCATCGTGAGAGTGTCTTGAGGCGCACTGATTGGTTTATTCAATCTTTCCAGAGCCGATTTCCACAAGTGCACCTCATCTCTACAAAATGGCATGCAAACAAATGGCAAAATGCACCGTTGTTTCTCTTGCTCAAAAAAAGTTGGAAATTGTTTGAGTTCTTGAAAACCTGAATCAGACACAAGTCGCCAAGCAATTAGTGTTCACCATTCTGTTAAATAATGTTGTACAAGGCAAGTAATTAAACAAAATTGGCAAAAGTTAAAGCTGTTGCAATCATGTTTAATTATTAATTTAAATATATTTGCTGTACAATGAATTTATGTAAAACAAAGAGAACCTACGGATATCTGGTTATATCAGTTGGTATGTCTGTTAACTAGGCATTCATTATCCGTGGGGTATGTGTTACAATTTGTTTGCATGTTAAATAACTGCTCCAGAACCACTGAACAAGCATAGGTAGTACATCTGGAACCAGATACCCATTTTGAATATTGTCAGGGGTGACTCATCCTTTTTCCATCTTCTGATAAACTGTTTGCATAAGGCTGTTTTCAGAACTTAATAACCTAATAACTGCGGAAGCAGTTTGTCTGTTTTTTAATAAATTCCGTCCCTGAGAAGGTTTGGTTTACGTGTAATTACTGCTAGTGTTTCGCTCATTACTAGCAAAGGAATCCCTGTCTTTTCTGTACCTGTTTAGTATTGGAGATGCTTCCAAGTTAATTAGCATGATGGACTGAAGCTTTTGTTCGCCTGCCACCCAGGCTCTGTCTGACCAAAGGCCTTAAGATGGCCCTGTTATCACTCACGGGCATTGTGCAGAAACAGCACACAATAGGTAATGAGTCTTCGCTCTGTTTGTATACAGAGCTTCAATTACTGTATGTGAACAAAACATTGCAGTATAGTAGATCCCTGATATCAGAGAAATGCAGTCTCTGTTTAACTAAAAGTTCAAATGTTTCTGACAAGCTGATCAATTTATAGAGCAAGTCATTCTTAAATAGCTTTGTAAGACAATGGTAGAAAATGGGGGCATGTGATTTACACCCTTCCTTTAAGGTGGATTGACCAAAAACAGATGAGCAACCTTCTGTGAAAAGTGGACTGACCACAGACAGCTGCAATTGTGTTCCCCGAGTGGCTCTCACACAACTGCGTGCCGGGGATACAGTTAGGAAAGAGCAGGTTCCGTGTTGAGTGAGTCTGGGGATTCCACAGGGAACATTGGCTTTGATGCTCTGTGGGTTAGGGAGCCAAAATCATCAGGGACAGAATCATCTGCTGTGTGCCCAGTGAGCTCATGAGGACCATGCAGGATGGGCCTTTGTCCTCCAGGATCGGTATATATATATATATATATATATATATATATATATATATATATATATATATATAGCTCCCTCTGGAATCCCCAGCAAAGACCTGATCCTTATCACGTCCAGGATGTGAACCTGCACTCCCCTTACAGTATCAGTCACCCTGCACACCACATATCTGTGCTTTTACAAGGTGAGCCACTCAGGGACTCAAAAAATATGATAATTTTTGACCCATCAGCATCACATGCAACTTACAATTCTTCACACAGGTTTCTAATGACTTTGAGCTTCACTGTCGGTGGAAATGATCTAGGCATACACCTGAGAATGGTAACATTACTACTGGTTTCCTTGGCATTTGTGCCAAGCATATAACCTCCATTCCTTTAATTGCTATTAACAAAAAAGAAGAAAGTTGGCACCAATGCATTAATGTGGTTGCCAAGGAGACAATGACTTTTCATTAATATAAATTGTCGACTTGACTGGGATTGATTGTACAAGTGGTTTAAATTGGGTGGTAAGTGACAAAGCAGGTCTACAGTCCTCTTGTGCTGTTACTGCTGTTAATTGCCTAGATAATGGTACTTTTAAACATTCACAGAGTTTACATGATTGCACTTTTCTAGTTTATATACAGTTGAAAATCAGATAATTGGAGGAGCAATAGGAATATTTGGGACAAAACTATCGGCTCTTACATTGATTGACTCAGAACTTTAAAAAGTAGGGAAAAAAGAAAATTCTCATAAATACGTTTACAACAACATGTGTTTCTTTCAAAACTGCATATTTGAGACATAGAAATACAAGTGCACAACAGATTAACATTTATGGAATGATTTTGTTAGCTACAATCATTTTAATAAAACCTAAACAAACTTCATATCATTCTTTGACAACATTTTCCACAACTAGAAGTCTTTCTCAGTGTCTTCAATGTCCTTTGACTGTGTACATTGTAATGAATTGATGTATAAGAACCTGTGCAATCTGTATGTCCGTCTGTCAATATGGTGTATGGCCAACGCAGTCCGCCAGGATAGCACTGATTCAATGTGACACGTCTGCTGTCTGATAGGATTTTTGTATATTTGTATTGCCTAACACTCGTGTGTCAGTTTTATTACTAATACTTAAGCAGGTTATAGAAAGTCACTGTGTTTAGAAGCACCGTGGAAATTAAATTTATATTTATTATAATGTAGTTTTGGTGCTAGAAGCACTTGAATGAATGTATTGTATTTTGCATGGCTAGTATTTACTGCATGCTGTTTGTATTCAAGGAGGCTGCTATTACTATGCATACTTCTTTTGTTGTTTGATTTCAAATTAGCACTTAATATTGTGGTTTATACAGTTTAATTTATAACATTTTGTTTGTACTATATGCAGTGTAAAAAACATGTAATTTCTACCAACAAGATTTTTTCATCTTTACCCATGGTAAAGAACTGCACTTCTTGATTCTTTAGCGTAACTGTGCGCTTTGCTTTACCTTTTGGATTTTAAACGCCTAATTAAAATGCCTAATTCTTAACGTAGAATGACATTACAGTGGACTTACGCAGCACCCTTTTTTCAGGCAAACCCTTTCCTTTGTATTTCACCATTTAATAAATGTTAACTGCATTTCTTGATTCTTTAGCGTAACTGTGTGCTGTGAATTTTAAACATGCCTAATTCTAAACGTAATCTATCTAGCTAATGTTAAAAATATTACAGTAATATGTTATTTTGCCCCTGTCTTGAGTCAATGCCCTCCCCCACTTTTGCCTTATCAACTCTACACCCCTAAACAGTTGTAGTCAAGTTTACATACCCCAATGAAAATGTATCATCTCTAGAAATTTCTCCAAAACAAATAATTTTAGGAAGTTTTGCTTTTGTGGATGAGGAAAAAAAGTTACAAAAATAGATGTATAGAAATAGAAATTATTTATTTCAGTAATTTTCTTGCAAAACTACAAAAATGCTAATTCAAAAGTATTCATACCCTTTGATGCTATGGCAGTATTGTCTACAAGGTGCTAGAAATTTCAATATGATAATGAATAATCTAATTCTAGAAAAGTCTAGAAAATCCTAGATTGTAGGTGAATATTCTTAGAGAGTATAAAAGGGTTAGGCTAGGATGATTGCTGTAATTACCAATAAGTAAATATGGGAAAAAGTAAAGAGCTCTCTGAAGACCTTAGGCAGAAAATTATTTTTTGTCATAAATCAGGAGAAGGATACAAGATTTCTAGGCATTGAGTATCCCAATTTCAACTATTGTTTCTATTATCAAGAAGTACAAGACTCATGGTACTGTCATAACGCTCCCTCGGTCTGGAAGAAAGAAGGTTCTTTCACCAAGAACAAGTAGAAGAATTGTGAGGAAGTTTAATAACAATCCGAGAATAACTACTAAAGATATTCAAAGTGAATTGGCTGCAAGTGGGACTGGGGTTTCCATTTCAACCATAGGTCAAGTATTGCATGCTGTACAGGACGCATCGTGTCGCATCCCTTTTTACTGCTCAAAGTGGTCGCAACTGTTGTTCATATAAATACAATACTTTAAATTCAAACTACATTTGCATAATTGGATAAATTTAAATAGATGTGCTGAGTTTGTACCTCTATACAAAAGGATTAAAAACAATCAAAAGCGACATTGTTGCTCCGTCCTCTGAACCAACAGAGAACCCAAAAGAGATAGAGATATAAGAGATATTATAGGTATGAAAAGTTTGACGATCTGTTAAGGCTGTACGCCTTTCCAAAAAAGATGCACGTTGCAAGAATGTTGATTACGTACTTCCGACAAGAAATGATGTCGGAGTCTGAAGTATGTACTGTAAGTTTTGTACTCTAAAGTAATATTTAAACTGGTCAGTAGCCAAAAGCAATAGGGCAGCAGTGTGGAGTAGTGGTTAGGGCTCTGGGCTCTTTACCGGAGGGTCGTGGGTTCAATCCCAGGTGGGAGACACTGCTGCTGTACCCCTGAGCAAGGTACTTTACCTAGATTGCGCCAGTAAAAACCCACCTGTATAAATGGGTAATTGTATGTAAAAAATAATGTAATTATATGTAAAAATAATGTGATATCTTGTAACAATTGTAAGTTGCCTTGGATAAGGGCGTCTGCTAAGAAATAAATAATAATAGTCTTTATATTATTGGCTTTTGGTGTACTATTTAAAAGTTCTTGTGTATGTTGATGTAGCTATTTGGTGAACTTTCTGTGAATTCTTGGTTTTTTGCCTGTGAAATGTACTCAGAATAACCATGCCAAAATTGTAGCCTTAGTCATAAGGCTGCACTCTGTAAGATTTCAACAATGGTTATTGGACTAAAAATGTTTTAGTTGCAGGAAAACAATGCACCTGAAGACAAGAGAATAGACTCGCTCCTTGCTCTCATTCAGATAAGCCCATTATTTAAATAGATGTCTCCCCCAAAGCTTTTTACATACTTTCAAGCTTTTATGCATTTTAAATAAATGAGGTACTACCTGGCCTGTTTAAAAGGAAACACTGTTGTAATAGTAAAATTAAGGGCACTTAGTAAAACTGGACAGTCAAGACTGGGCGCTTCTTCGAGCATATACAGTATAGACCAATCCCACCTTTCAGTAAATGTTCTGAAAGTCTTTCTCTCCCTCCTCCCCACCTCCTCCTCTGCAACTCTATCTCCCCTCTTGGGTCGATGGTCCTCCATCTGGCTTTGGTTGACCCAAATTAATTGAGAGCAGCTCCTGCTAGTCCAGATGGTGAGATCCCGGGCCAAGCAGTAATCATCCCAAACTACAGCTCATACTACAGTACATCTAAATGCTGTGCCTCCATCTTTGAATCTGTGAGCATTCGCATTTGCAAGTGCACGTTGGCATGATTTGAGTGGAAGGCAAATCCTGAAGGACCTTGTTATTATTACACTTGGAATAGCTACATTATTGGCTACATTTTTTTAAGATAATTAACAGCTGTCTACTTTAGAAGAATGTGTCTCAGGGACATCAATAAATCCACTTGGGTCTTGATTAAATGTCCCTTTTGGCATTGCTGCAAAGATAGCGGGTGTATATTGTATTAAAGTCAAGGATAGATTGCCCTTTACCAACTGTAACAATCACCACACTGTATTCTTAGGAGTTCAGTGTAATACAGTATGTTCTCACCAGGGCAGTGTATGCAGCACATCTACCATATTGCCCTGTCACATTTAAAACAGTTGTGACAACTTAAAAATAAAGATTAAACTGACTGTAGCCAACAAAATAATTCCATACATTTTCCGCACCATGCGCATTCATTCACAGTAAAGGTCTCAAATGCGTAGTTTTGAAATGAAGCCTATGTTTTAGGAGACATGTATTTTCATTTAAAACATGATATCTGGTACGAGGTTAAAGCAATCTGTTTGGGGCGTATCTTTCAGATAGCCATTTCACAGCTTATTCCTGTCATTAACAAACCAGCAACTTCCCCTATTACCTGAAATTCTTATGGGTTTTATAATTGTTATCAGTATAAGAAATGACAGAGAAATCACAACAATGACACATTCACCACAACAGCAGTAACCCCAAGCTGTGTCTTCAATCTTCTCCAGATATCTGTACAACTGTAAAGTGTGCCGTACATACGTAGAGCCACCTCCACTGAGCAGCCCTGCTAAGGGGGGAATTCAACCACTTCACTTAGTTTCTCGTGTTCAAATTGAAGATTGGGTGAGTAATATGTATGTTGCTGTCTTCTTTTCATAAAACAGCATATGCCATCTCAAAAGATATTCTTTGTAATTAAATAAATGCGATATGCAATTGAAGTCAGAGTACGTGAGTGTGGGTGTGCGTGTCCGTGCGTGGGTGTGTGGGTTTAAGTTCTGATTCATGTTGGTTGAAAATATAAAATACTACATCTCCTCCTCACCTCCTGCTACATTCATTCTTCATAATGCCGTTCAGCTTCAGATTATCGGCTGTGTTTGTGTCTATAGGGACCTAACCAAGACTGTTTTATCATTAATTCAATTTCTTATTTTATAGTGAGTTTTTTTAATAAAATGTGATAACGGGTCAATTTGATCAGCCTTTAAAGCCACAGCTTGATTTTGTAAATATCTAACAGTTTTGTAAAATACTCAAGTGAAATAAATCTGTGGTTTATCCTGAGCATTTTACAGCACAGGGGAATCACCCTGGTTTGCATCAAGCAGTCATTTTCAGGATAGCTCAGAACTACCATGGATAGGTAGTTGATGAAAACCAGGATTATTCTCTATTGCTGGTTTAGTCCTGGTAACACTATGTTTGTTTTTTATTACCTCGGTACACAAAGCCCCTATCTGGATAATAGACATCATGGCACAATGTAGATCTGTCGCTGTTTAGATCAACTGGTTACACCCCAGAAAGTCTGGAGTAAATTTTCACATACAGTGCTACTCTACAGACCTCACGGAGACAAAAATACCTCTGCAGTTGATTTTCACATACAGTGCTATGTGACTAATTAGTGCTGCTGCACAGACCTCATGGAGACAAAAATACCTTTGCAGTTCATTTTCACATACAGTGTTACTGCACAGACCTCATGGACAGTTCATTTTCACATACAGTGTTACTGCACAGACCTCATGGACAGTTCATTTTCACATACAGTGTTACTGCACAGACCTCATGGACAGTTCATTTTCACATACAGTGTTACTGCACAGACCTCATGGACAGTTCATTTTCATGGCATGCAAATGATCCCACCAGTTTCATTACTAACACTGAGTCATATTTCATTTTATGTGATCAAGTGTTACGTGTATTTGTATGCGTTCCTTAGTCATTATTTATACATTGGAGACATGATTAAACTTAAATCTTTTATGATTTTATTTTGGCATCCCTAACTTATTTTTTTACACTTCCTTTGTTCCTGTAAGACATACATCGTATAACATTTTTGTTTAGGTTTTTATTTGTTTTTGTTAATAATAGATTTTTTAAATCTTGGTTAGTCCTCAGCTAAACCAAATCTGATTACTAGAAACTGTTTGCAAGTTTATTGGTTTTATTTTTTATATTTTTAAAATATGAAGCCAGAGTCTGAATTGTAACCCAGGGGCTGGGTTCTGTCATGCAAGCTGTAAAGCATTCCATACTAAAGCCTTTAAAGCATGCCATACTAAAGGTGGTTCCTTCTCCAGTCTCTCCTGCGCTTCACCTCAGGAGGTCTGGGTTCAGCTTAGGTCACAAGGGGAAGGAGTTTGCTCAAGCTGGACATTGCACAACCAGCAAACTATTAGGCACAACAGTCCGTCTCAATAAAGCCTGGTTAACAATGCAATATTTGTCTCATTATATTTCTCTCAAGGTACATAAAGAATATCGTATAGGGTGCTGAAAGATGCTCATGGTCAAAGTGACCAGTAAGCCCACAATCAGGGTGTTATTACAATTAGAAACTGGTAAACAGTGCATTCATTGCTAGATTAAACAGCAGTGTATCACACAACACTGTCGGTTACACTCTCCCCCCCTGTAACCACGGCGATCAGCTGCAGTCAATCTATGAGATCCGAGTCATGGCACTAATGTGACAGGGCGGAGCTTTTAACCTCATCTCACCGACAGGGGACAGGGTGCGTAATGGCAGTGTATCACACAACACTGCCCGTTACACATACAGCATCAGGGGATATGTATGTCACACCATGTAAGCAAATGAATAGTTTTATCATGATTGTAGCTAACAAAATAATTCCATAAATCATACACGTTGTTCACTGGTAAAAAATATGGAACTATTTTTTAAATGATTAAAATGATTTTAGTAACATTCTGAAAATGTTTCTGTACGTTATGAGTTGTCAGTAATTAATACAAGCTGGGAAAAAGCCGGTGTCCACACACTTCAATGGAGTGTATAAATTGTAGTGTCTCTGTAAATTATAGAGCTGTGTCTGTATTGTCTGATATAACTGTGAAGAGTGAAGAGAGAAGTGACCCAGTCAGACGTTTAGTACTGTACATATGCCACAACCACTGCACTCCGCTAGCGAAAGTCAAGGAGCTATAATGGGATAATGGGAATCTGTCACAAGCACTTCTACATACAGTGCCTTGCGAAAGTATTCGGCCCCCTTGAACTTTGCGACCTTTTGCCACATTTCAGGCTTCAAACATAAAGATATGAAACTGTAATTTTTTGTGAAGAATCAACAACAAGTGGGACACAATCATGAAGTGGAACGAAATTTATTGGATATTTCAAACTTTTTAACAAATAAAAAACTGAAAAATTGGGCATGCAAAATTATTCAGCCCTTTACTTTCAGTGCAGCAAACTCTCTCCAGAAGTTCAGTGAGGATCTCTGAATGATCCAATGTTGACCTAAATGACTAATGATGATAAATAGAATCCACCTGTGTGTAATCAAGTCTCCGTATAAATGCACCTGCACTGTGATAGTCTCAGAGGTCCGTTTAAAGCGCAGAGAGCATCATGAAGAACAAGGAACACACCAGGCAGGTCCGAGATACTGTTGTGGAGAAGTTTAAAGCCGGATTTGGATACAAAAGATTTCCCAAGCTTTAAACATCCCAAGGAGCACTGTGCAAGCGATAATATTGAAATGGAAGGAGTATCAGACCACTGCAAATCTACCAAGACCTGGCCGTCCCTCTAAACTTTCAGCTCATACAAAGAGAAGACTGATCAGAGATGCAGCCAAGAGGCCCATGATCACTCTGGATGAACTGCAGAGATCTACAGCTGAGGTGGGAGACTCTGTCCATAGGACAACAATCAGTCGTATACTGCACAAATCTGGCCTTTATGGAAGAGTGGCAAGAAGAAAGCCATTTCTTAAAGATATCCATAAAAGTGTCGTTTACAGTTTGCCACAAGCCACCTGGGAGACACACCAAACATGTGGAAGAAGGTGCTCTGGTCAGATGAAACCAAAATCGAACTTTTGGCAACAATGCAAAACGTTATGTTTGGCGTAAAAGCAACACAGCTCATCACCCTGAACACACCATCCCCACTGTCAAACATGGTGGTGGCAGCATCATGGTTTGGGCCTGCTTTTCTTCAGCAGGGACAGGGAAGATGGTTAAAATTGATGGGAAGATGGATGGAGCCAAATACAGGACCATTCTGGAAGAAAACCTGATGGAGTCTGCAAAAGACCTGAGACTGGGACGAGATTTGTCTTCCAACAAGACAATGATCCAAAACATAAAGCAAAATCTACAATGGAATGGTTCACAAATAAACATATCCAGGTGTTAGAATGGCCAAGTCAAAGTCCAGACCTGAATCCAATCGAGAATCTGTGGAAAGAACTGAAAACTGCTGTTCACAAATGCTCTCCATCCAACCTCACTGAGCTCGAGCTGTTTTGCAAGGAGGAATGGGCAAAAATTTCAGTCTCTCGATGTGCAAAACTGATAGAGACATACCCCAAGCGACTTACAGCTGTAATCGCAGCAAAGGTGGCGCTACAAAGTATTAACTTAAGGGGCTGAATAATTTTGCACGCCCAATTTTTCAGTTTTTATTTGTTAAAAAGTTTGAAATATCCAATAAATTTCGTTCCACTTCATGATTGTGTCCCACTTGTTGTTGATTCTTCACAAAAATTACAGTTTCATATCTTTATGTTTGAAGCCTGAAATGTGGCAAAAGGTCAAAAGTTCAAGGGGGCGAATACTTTAAAGGCACTGTATATAACTACTGTGCACACATCCTTCTATGTCAGGGTGTCAGTATAGAAGTACATTTATACAGTGTACCAGAGATTAAAAAGAACATTGATGTCTTTCTGAAAACTGCAACTGTTTGTGTTTACATGACTTACATAATATATATATATATATATATATATATATATATATATATATATATATATATATATATATATATATATATATATTTTTTTTACAAATATGTTACATTATAGATTGAAAGAGGTGGAGGAATGCCAGGACTCTTTGTCACAGTAAATGTGCACACTAATTTTGCAGTTGTCCCACGCTTTTCCAACAGTTATACTATGTATTGTAATATGCTTTACCATACCTCTCTGTTCTTTAAAATGCATATCTATGTTTTACCACACTTTCATTATGTTTTATTACACTTTGCTATGCTTTTACTACTTTCACAGATTTCTTTACACCTCGCCGACTCTGCCATGTTGCCAGGCTTGTATGGGTATCCTAATTACAGGCCTCCTCATTTCATTAAAATCAGGTGCAGTTGAGGAAGGCTGTTCAGTCCTGGCACTATGATTCTGCTGACAAGCTCAAAGCCAGGTAAACACAGATTTATAGAAAAATGATAATAACGCAACAGAGCAGAACCATTTAGAATGATTACAAACACCATATATAGTAAGGGGAATGGAAAAAAGAAATTAAAATCACACATGAAGCTACTCTTTTATCAAGAAATAACTTGGAGTAGTTAGTGTTTTGCATTGATTCTTTTAGTTTTTGATAATTCTGTTTTATAAATTTCAGAAAAATGCTTCATAGGGCTCCCGAGTGGCGCATCCAGTAAAAGCACTCGCGTAGAGTGCAGGATGCGCCCTATAGTCTGGACGTCGCCGGTTCGAGTCCAGGCTATTCCTTTGCCGACCGAGGACGGGAGCTCCCATGGGGCGGCGCACAATTGGCCGAGCGCCACCCGGGGGAAGAAGGGTTAGGTCGGCCAGGGTGTCCTCGGCTCACCGCGCACCAGCGACCCCTGTGGTCTGGCTGGGCGCATGCAGGCTTGCCTGTAAGCTGCCCAGGGCTGCGTTGTCCTCCAACGCTGTAGCTCTGGGTGGCTGCATGGTGAGTCTGCAGTGTGTAAAAAAGCGGACGGCTAAGAAAAACACTTCATTTATAAAACTGTAAGAATACTGGTACCAGTATTTCAGTTATTTTAAAGACAGTTGTTTTAAGATACCTTGAATATCTTCCCTTTTGGAAGGGCTGCGATCTCTAAATCCGCTTGTGGTCATGTTTCATCTTTTTTTAATCCATTTTCATAAAAGGTTTATGGAAGGCAAGCTTCCATATTCAATTAGTCATGGAATTATAAAACCACTGTTCCCTGCTGTGCCACGGTAAATATATATACAGTACTGTGCAAAAGTTTTAGGCAGGTGTGAAAAAATGCTGTAAAGTAAGAATGCTTTCAAAAATAGACATGTTAATTGATTATATTTATCAATTAACTAAATGCAAAGTGAGTGAACAGAAGAAAAATCTAAATCAAATCCATATTTGGTGTGACAACCCTTTGCCTTCAAAACAGCATCAATTCTTCTAGGTACACTTGTACAAAGTCAGGGATTTTGTAAGCATATAGTCAGGTGTATGATTAAACAATTATACCAAACAGGTGCTAATGATCATCAATTCAATATGTAGGTTGAAACACAATCATTAACTGAAACAGAAACAGCTGTGTAGGAGGAATAAAACTGGGTGAGGAACAGCCAAACTCAGCTAACAAGGTGAGGTTGCTGAAGACAGTTTACTGTCAAAAGTCATACACCATGGCAAGACTGAGCACAGCAACAAGACACAAGGTAGTTATACTGCATCAGCAAGGTCTCTCCCAGGCAGAAATTTCAAGGCAGACAAGGGTTTCCAGATGTGCTGTCCAAGCTCTTTTGAAGAAGCACAAAGAAACTGGCAGCGTTGAGGACCATAGACACAGTGGTCGGCCAAGGAAACTTACTGCAGCAGATGAAAATCACATCATGCTTACTTCCCTTCGCAATCGGAAGATGTTCAGCAGTGCCATCAGCTCAGAACTGGCAGAAAACAGTGGGACGCTGGTACACCCATCTACTGTCTGGAGAAGTCTGGTCAGAAGTGGCCTTCATGGAAGACTTGCGGCCAAAAAGCCATACCTCCGATGTGGAAACAAGGCCAAGCAACTCAACTATGCACGAAAACACAGGAACTGGGGTGCAGAAAAATGGCAGCAGGTGCTCTGGACTGATGAGTCAAAATTTGAAATATTTGGCTGTAGCAGAAGGCAGTTTGTTCGCCGA
Organism: Acipenser oxyrinchus oxyrinchus; assembly: GCA_030684275.1. NCBI lineage: Eukaryota > Metazoa > Chordata > Actinopteri > Acipenseriformes > Acipenseridae > Acipenser > Acipenser oxyrinchus. The sequence goes on from CM060270.1 coordinate 12,575,799, forward strand.
AGGGCTGGACAGCGTACACGAATGAGTGTCTGCAGGCAACAGTTAAGCATGGTGGAGGTTCCTTACAAGTTTGGGGCTGCATTTCTGCAAATGGAGTTGGGGATTTGGTCAGAATTAATGGTCTCCTCAATGCTGAGAAGTACAGGCAGATACTTACCCATCATGCAATACCATCAGGGAGGCATCTGATTGGCTAAATTTATTCTGCAGCATGACAACGACCCCAAACATACAGCGAAAGTCATTAAGAACTATCTTCAGCGTAAAGAAGAACACGGAGTCCTGGAAGTGATGGTATGGCCCCCACAGAGCCCTGATCTCAACATCATCGAGTCTGTCTGGGATTACATGAAGAGAGAGAAGCAACTGAGGCTACCTAAATCCACAGAAGAACTGTGGTTAGTTCTCCAAGATGTTTGGGCCAACCTACCTGCCGAGTTCCTTCAAAAACTGTGTGCAAGTGTACCTAGATGAATTGATGCTTGATGCTGTTTTGAAGGCAAAGGGTGGTCACATCAAATATGGATTTGAATTAGATTTTTCTTCTGTTCACTCACTTTGCATTTAGTTAATTGATAAATATAATCTATTAACATGTCTATTTTTGAAAGCATTCTTACTTTACAGCATTTTTTCACACCTGCCTAAAACTTTTGCACAGTACTGTATATTTTTTAAAACTACAACCACATTAAATTATTGATATAACCCAAGGGAAAAACATATAGATGAAATGAAAATAATGTACAGAGCAGCTACTTCTCTGACTCGGTTATTTTACTAGAAACTTATTTAAAAAAGCATTATTGAACATAAAAACTGTTTTCTTGATTTTCTTTGATTTGTCATTGGCACTGAACACATATCTGATCATACAATGACAAATGCAAATATTTATATTTAAAATCTGAATTAACTATTTAAACCATTGCTAGATGTTGTTGCTGTCAATAAGTCTAACTGGCAATGGTTACCATTACTTCTTCAACCTCTTCCGAGTCTATTGACTTACTTATCTAAAAGCACTAGCCTTTATTTCTTCACATTGGTAAAACACTTTAACCAGTAGCAGCCAGCTATTTACGCATCAAAGAAAGCACTCTGACTATTTTATTAATGTTACATCATTCATTCAATAGCGCTAAATTAAGAAATACTAAAAGCAATGTAATACATCCAGTAACAACCGTTTCAACAAGTTCAATGTCTTGTCAAGGCTCTATGGTTGTGATGGGACTGCATGTTCAGTACTGCATATCCAGACATGGTGCTGTTCATAATAATGAGGCAGGCCCTTTATAGCTTTCTCTTTCTACAGACAGGCACGTCTCATGGTGAGGAGCTCCTGTTTCACCTGCTAGCCAAGGTGCTGAGATACTGTCTGTCTGACTCATACTGAGCTGTGGAGTGAGATACTGAAGCTGCACATTCTTACAGATGTGTGTGAGCTACCAGGGGGTTTGTAAATGCACTCTGCTCCAGGCTAAGCAAGCTGCACACCGAGGTTCTGAAAGCATGTGGCTGCTTCTTAAATAAGCTTCGGAACTGCCGAGTACACCCTAAGAGCTTCTGCATTATAAATCACTGTGATAGGGATGGCTGAGTGGTGACGTCAGGCCAGAGAGACACAAAAACAAAGTACTGCAGGGCAAAAGATGCGGCGTGCGCCGTTTATTTAAACAATAACAAAAATAAAAGGTTTAACAAAAAAAACCACACTTGCTCACAGAGCAAAATAAAGGTTTTAACAAAAACAAAAATCGAACACAAAACACACAGGTCAGGCTGGGCAGATGCTGTCACTGATCCTGTAAAATGTTTAACTTTTCGTTTCTCCTTTCTCCTCTTACTCTCCCGTACTCTCCTCTGTGCACCCACCCCGAGTGCAGAGAGCTGCAGGCTTTTATTTACTATGGCCGAGGGGTTAACTATCAATTATCTCATTACCCCTTGGCCACAATCTGCACAAGGTTTTTAACTACGACTACAGGCAAAGGATGAGCTGCCGACCTCGCCTCTGCCAGAACACATTTAAAAAATTAAAAAACAAACAAAAAAAAGGCACGGCTATGCCATCATTTATAAATACAATAAATAATAATAATAATAATAATAATAATAATAATAATAATAATAATAATAATAATAATAATCAGTATGCGCTCTATAGTCTGGACATCACGAGTTCGAGCCCAGGCTATTCCTTTGCTGACCGAGGACGGGAGCTCTTAGGGGGCGGCGCTCAATTGGCCGAGCGCCGCCCGGGGGGAGGGAGGGTTAGGTCGGCCAGGGTGTCCTCGGCTCACCGTGCACCAGCGACCCCTGTAGTCTGGCCGGGCACCTGCGGGCTTGCCTGTAAGCTGCCCGAGAGCTGCGTTGTCCTCTGAGGCTGTAGCTCTTGGGTGGCTGCACTGTGAGTCCACAGTGTGTAAAGAAGCGGTTGGCTGATGGCACACGCTTTAGAGGACAGCGTGTGTTCGTCTTCGCCCTCCCGAGTCAGTGCAGGGGTGGTAGCGGTGAGCTGAGCATAATAAAATAATTGGCCATTCCAAATTGGGAGAAAATAATAAAAATAATTGTCAACGACCTAAATTTATATTAAAAAAAACAACAAAAAAAACCAAGTCTAATTCCAATCTTAGTTTTTTGTGATTTATAAGAAGTTATAGGTTGTGATGCTTTTTTCTATTGTAACAAAAATCATTTTGCACAGTTTTAGCAGCCAGAAACAAATTGCACAAGATGGCATGTCTTAAAATAAGAGACACCCTACAAATGACTTGCTCTTAATTGTATTATTACTTGTACTATGATACTTGAAATGTATTTGCTTATGATTGTAAGTCGTCCTGCATAAGGGCGTCTGCTAAGAAATAAATAATAATAATAATAACAGTGTTCCCTACTGTACAGCTTAACTACATCATCACATGGTCCCGGCTACTCCCTGCTGTGGAGAGACTGAATTATATTATAGGCATTGAATCCCACACAGTGGTATTGGAAGTAAACCCCTTGCAGTCTCTTACTGATCACTGTGGAAGGAGAGGATACATGAGGGGCAGGTTGCTTATGGTTTTACTCATAACTTGATTATTTTTGAGTTGTGTTTTCTGTTTATACCACTTGTTATTAACCATTTACTTCTGATGACAGATTTCATAAAGTTATTTATTTTTGTTGTATGGATTAAACATTTGCTACTGTGGGGAGCTCTAAATTCAAAGCTGGGTGAAGCCGCTATTGTGACATCACAGCTACTGTTAAAATATTAAAAACAAATATGATGGAACACCCACACGCGTAGTATAAATATATTTTCACTGCCAATTATGAACCAAGAACTTGTAGTGCTCTCTGTTTGAGAAACTGGTTCGATGTGTAATGACTGTTTCTCGTAGGGCTGGGCAGAGAACCTACAACATACTTGTACCAGGATGGCATCAGTGGGAGTGTTTTAAAATGCATGAGTGCAATTAATGGGTATTCTGCACATTCCAGAACTATCACATGCCCATAACTCCAGGGGGCTCCCCAAACATCAGCATCACACAGTGGTGAAGTGGGGAAGTGTTGTTAAGAATTCTCAAAGGATTTCAGTTGCAGAAGCTGTCAATGCATGTTTCACATCTTAGCATTCCAGTGCAATGTGCTCACAGCAGAATAGCCACCTGCTTTCCCTCTGTAAGTAAGTAAACCCAGATGTCAAACCAGATGCAGCAACACTGTATGCCACTTGTAATTCATCCAGCATTTCTGACCATCCAGCTCTGGTGTGAAATAATGATTTGAATTTTGAGATGTGTTGTTTTCTTTGGACAAGATACCAACAGCTAGTCCCATGCACACATTTTAAAGAATACGTTAACCTTTATTTTATAAATGTATATACAAAATTTCCTGTGAATTTATATATTTAAAACATGGGGGGGAAAAGTATGAAAAGTCTTTTTTCCTCACTATTGTGTAAATTATAAAGCAGTAGAGTTGGCGTATTTCTGTTAGTTACATTTTTGAACATTATTGAAAATATGAGGAAGGGGTGAAAGGATTTAAAATCTAGCTGAGTGTAATTCCTGCTAATGTGGTGTTAGTTTGGTAATTCCGAAAGGACTACCAGTCATAAAGATGTGCTTTAATTTCTTGCTCGTTTAGTTTTCAAAATTAAAAAAAGCTTTATCAGATCTGTAGATTATTTTGGAACAACAATACATTTGTTGAAATGGTGTATATTATTGCAGTAAATACCGTTAATCAATTATTTTTTTGTGAAGTGCTTTATTTCCACCCAACAAAGAAATATGCCTTGTTCTCCAGTCGTTAGAGACATGTGTTGTGAGACAAACCTATGGGAGGCCAAGCATGTCAAAAGCATGTTATTTAGCACTCATTTTAAATATATATATCAGAACATGCTGACAATCGAATTACTGCGCATTCTAATTTGATCAGTCAGATAACTGAAACCAGAGCTGATGAGGAAAAAGACTTTAAAACATATAATAGATGGACTGACAGAAAGTGTCAGATCAGAATCATTGTCAGTAGATGTGGATGACTGTCAGATTGACCTCTCTGTCAGTTACTGTTCAATGCTACACTTTCCAAAACCCACATTTAATCCAAAACAAACAAATAATATTAGCAAACCATTTTTTTTTTTTTTACGTTTAGGGCTTCACTGTAAAACCATATGTTCCATAGACAACATTTAATGATAATAATACTGATATTATTAACAATATCCTGGGTACTGGTTTTATTAATTGGAGTATTACAAAGTTGTTTCACATATGCAGTATCAGTAATAAATAAATAAATAAATAAATAGTGGTACTTTTATTTTTAGTTTTTTACATAGTTGCTTTGATTGATCATCGTTATCAGGACTAGAAAATAGAAAATAGTAATTTATTTATATATATTTAAAGCAATTACTGATTTCAACTAGAAAATGTGACCCAATTGGCCAAAATGAGTATGTAAAATAATCCAAATTAAAATATTTCAAACATGTACTAAATAACATGCTTTGACCCTGGATGGTCTTTTATACAAACCTTGCCACATGAACTTAAGAAATTTCTATAGTTTTACTCAAAGACTGAATTAAACTGCTATGCATAAGAATGCAAAAAACATCTTAGTCGTTGAGTTTTCTCTTTGTGATTATTATTAGTTTATTTAGCAGACGCCTTTATCCAAGGCGACTTACAGAGACTAGGGTATGTGAACTAGGCATCAGCTGCAGAGTCACTTACAATTAGGTCTCACCCGAAAGACGGAGCACAAGGAGGTTAAGTGACTTGCTCAGGGTCACGCAATGAGTCAGTGGCTGAGGTGGGATTTGAACCAGGGACCCCCTGGTTACAAGGCCCTTTATTTTAACCACTGGACCACACAGCCCCCTACAAACTGATACAAACCGACAGCAATATTTACTCCCTTCGTCGTGAGAAGTAAAATAAACAGTCAATTTTAAATATTTTGGTAATGTTATTTAAATTAATAATTCAAACACATATAGCTATGCAGTGAAGGAGAAAATTACCCTTTTTTGTTTACTTTATTCAGTGGGCATTCCATTTTAAATTATAGAGGCCTTGCAGCTTGAATATGCTGTATTTGTATATTATTTCATAAGAATAATTCATCCACACCTGCAGCTATAGATAACATGCCTTCAGTTAATAAAGAATAAAATAGTGTTTACTTTTTCTTTATTATCAAATAAAAGCAGCCAGGCACAATCCCACAATAAAAAGGAAATCTTACTTTTAAATGTAATTTTAGCCGTAGCATGGTATTAACTCAATATGACCTATTTCAACCTGCTTATTGTAATCAATCAGCCAACATGCTTTTGAACATCTTCCTGTTTTTGCATAGCTTTTCCTGATTATCAAACGCAGACAGAAGCTAAGACAAAATGTGTTGTGGGGGACGTTTTGATGCTTGAAGATATTAAGATATTAAGAAGATTGAACTATAAATAACTTGCCATTATGTAATGATTCAACAGACACACAACTGAATTGATTTTAAGGATTTTAAAGATTGGGGATCGGGGGGGGTGCCTTTAATATTACTCAATAAAAATACTACTCAATAAAAGCTGGATGTGGCCCGCTGGCAATTTAGGGGTTCAAATGAAAATAACATGCAGCGGACCAAGCATATAAAAGCAGGACACTTGCTGTTGTCAGGTGGAGCACCTGTTTGAAGCAACGCCTCAGAGCAGCTGTGTAAGCGGTGGGTTTTAAGTCAGGTTTTTTTGTTACATTTTGTAAATAGCTGTGTATTATGAGTAATATTTACAAAATGGGATTTTTATATGCTACTTTTTATCTCTAAGATAATGGATTACTAATTGTGTAATTGATTTGCATGGTTTGTGTTTTTTATTTGGATGCAATGGGGGGGGGTCTCATTAAAAAGCTTTATTGACGCAGGTCAATTACCCTCATTCAGGGGGATGTAACCCTATTAATGTGAATTTTTAAGTCTTTTTTTTTTTGGATGGGTATGTATTTTAGTATATACGATTGTAGACTATAAATACATACAGTACTGTGCAAAAGTTTTAGGCAGGTGTGAAAAAATGCTGTAAAGTAAGAATGCTTTCAAAAATAGACATGTTAATAGTTTATATTTATCAATTAACAAAATTCAAAGTGAGTGAACAGAAGAAAAATCTACATCAAATCAATATTTGGTGTGACCACCCTTTGCCTTCAAAACAGCATCGATTCTTCTAGGTACACTTGCACACAGTTTTTGAAGGAACTCGGCAGGTAGGTTGGCCCAAACATCTTGGAGAACTAACCACAGTTCTTCTGTGGATTTAGGCAGCCTCAGTTGCTTCTCTCTCTTCATGTAATCCCAGACAGACTCGATGATGTTGAGATCAGGGCTCTGTGGGGGCCATACCATCACTTCCAGGACTCCTTGTTCTTCTTTACGCTGAAGATAGTTCTTAATGACTTTAAGCTGTATGTTTGGGGTCGTTGTCATGCTGCAGAATAAATTTGGGGCCAATCAGATGCCTCCCTGATGGTATTGCATGATGGATAAGTATCTGCCTGTACTTCTCAGCATTGAGGAGACCATTAATTCTGAACAAATCCCCAACTCCATTTGCAGAAATGCAGCCCCAAACTTGCAAGGAACCTCCACCATGCTTCACTGTTGCCTGCAGACACTCATTAGTGTACCGCCCTCCAGCCCTTGGCGAACAAACTGCCTTCTGCTACAGCCAAATATTTCAAATTTTGACTCATCAGTCCAGAACACCTGCTGCCATTTTTCTGCACCCCAGTTCCTGTGTTTTCGTGCATAGTTGAGTCGCTTGGCCTTGTTTCCACGTCGGAGGTATGGCTTTTGGCCGCAAGTCTTCCATGAAGGCCACTTCTGACCAGACTTCTCCGGACAGTAGATGGGTGTACCAGGGTCCCACTGTTTTCTGCCAATTCTGAGCTGATGGCACTGCTGGACATCTTCCGATTGCAAAGGGAAGTAAGCATGATGTGTCTTTCATCTGCTGCAGTAAGTTTCCTTGGCCGACCACTGCGTCTACGGTCCTCAGCGTTGCCCGTTTCTTTGTGCTTCTTCAAAAGAGCTTGGACAGCACATCTGGAAACCCCTGTCTGCCTTGAAATTTCTGCCTGGGGAGAGACCTTGCTGATGCAGTATAACTACCTTGTGTCTTGTTGCTGTGCTCAGTCTTGCCATGGTGTATTTTTGACAGTAAACTGTCTTCAGCAACCTCACCTTGTTAGCTGAGTTTGGCTGTTCCTCACCCAGTTTTATTCCTCCTACACAGCTGTTTCTGTTAATGATTGTGTTTCAACCTACATATTGAATTGATGATCATTGGCACCTGTTTGGTGTAATTGTTTAATCATACACCTGACTATATGCCTACAAAATCCCTGACTTTGTGCAAGTGTACCTAGAAGAATTGATGCTGTTTTGAAGGCAAAGGGTGGTCACACCAAATATGGATTTGATTTAGATTTTTCTTCTGTTCACTCACTTTGCATTTAGTTAATTGATAAATATAATCTATTAACATGTCTATTTTTGAAAGCATTCTTACTTTACAGCATTTTTTCACACCTGCCTAAAACTTTTGCACAGTACTGTATGTTTGAGGTGCATTTTGTGTTTGTAGTTGCCAGTTATTAACCATTTATAACATGTATGTAACATTTCATTATATATTTATTAAGCTTTTAAACTTAGACAAGAACACATTGCAAATCAGCAATCACCTGTAAGGAAATGTTTTCTATACCAAGAGGTCATTATTTACTCTTCAGCTTTAATTTGTATAATTCAAATAAAATCCACAGTAGAGGTCAGTTGTCATATAATGTATGTATCCAGAGTTCAGATACATTGATAATTTCTTGGTAGTAACATTGCACTGGGTGCATATAACGGTATATAATTTTAGCAATACAACAAACGTTCCGTAAGGTTACAAATGGTTAAATCAAGTGAATAAATCTCACTCATAACCACAAGTATAAAAGGCTAAAATATTTTCATTTTAACTACAAATATTGAATTATCTAGGTAGTTTTACAATGCTGTCCTCCTAACATGCCATCTGGTGTATTGGGTCTGTGAAATGATTAAACACAGCGGATTGTATTAAAATGTAAGAGTCATGACAGGAGCCAGGGAAATTTGCACATAGGTTCCAGATGTTATAGGCTGCATCACAAATCACCTGCAGGTTTAGTGACTGGAACCCATTCCTGTTCACATACACATGGTGCTGAGGTGCTTTGAGTGCAGCTCCATTACTCTGGGAATCCAGCAATGTCATAAAACTCCCTTTTCATATTTTGTATGAGTGGGACACTGATATAATCGTTAACCCTCTTTCTCAAGTCACCCGTGACCCTTTGAAATGACACAGAGACAGGACAGAAGGACAATGCTGCCACACCTTCATATGCGGGGGTACAGCACGGCCGCGTTTAATAGGCAATTCAAGGTCCTTCGGCAGAGCCTGACAGAGGTTGACAAAATGCCCTATCCAGAGACAATCGAGTTTTTAGATTGTCATCTGGTACATCTAAGAAATGAACCCTGGTCCTGAACACCCTCTGTCTGTAGGGTTGGCGTCGCAGCCGGGGTCTGTCAATCTCTAAAATTACATTTGCTGCTACTGCTGCCACTCCCATCAATCCATACTGTAGTTTGTTTATTTTATTTTTTGTTACACCAATGAACTTAAACTCTGTTTCAAGGTGAGTTATATACTTTTTTGTTAATTAAAATGAACTGATAAATTATACAAATTAACACGGATTTCCTTTTAAATTCCCACGTAAACAAAAGAAATAGTCGCAAGAAGCACTGCTCGTTAAGACATTAACATTATTTGATAAATCAACATAATTTCAAAAATCACATTAGCACGATTATTTAATAATTAAATAGGCATACCGATTTGTTAATTAACACCGAAGTTCTCAAACTTTTGAAAATCCGCCCCAATTTGTCTTTCTATTTATTATGTGTTTTTGTTTTCTTTTAGAATGGCCACTATTGTCTTTTTTCCTGACCTTACACCATTGTTTGTTTAATTGCATAATTGGGTAGTTGCCTTCAGTATTTATTCACGTAACATGACTGCAGGATATAACTGCATTCCAAGACTCTTGACAGAGATAGCTGTGTAGCAGAACTGCCAAAAGTCAATGAAATAGCTGGAGTCAGCTGTTGTTGATGACTGGAACTCACTACCAGCAGCTTGGTGTTGCTGCAGAAACAGTTCCATCCATGCCCAATACCAGCAAGACAAGCTGCCAGAGCTGAGGTGATGAGAGCCAAGAGTGGAAAGAGCTCATTGCATGTGAGACAGAAAAAAAGACTTTAACAGACAGTAACAATGTAGGGATCATCAAAGGCTAAACAGATAACACTGGAGCCCAGCTGCAGTCATGGGAGTATGTTATCCTACTCGCCAATAAATGTATTAGTTTCCTTATCCTAGTGGATGCAGAGTCCACAAAGTTGATCTTCACACACATGCAGTTAGGTAGGGTATAAAAGACAGGCACTCATTAGTGTGAGTGAGACAAGCTACCTGAATCCTCTGCTGATGACAGACCATCTCCATACCCGAGCTATCTCCCAGAGTACTGCAAAAACTAACAAGAGAGAAACTTTTCAAATCAAACCTTAAATATAAATTTGAGAGAGACTGGTTGTACATCAATTGATTTATAACTTTAGCAGTTATTTAGGTGCTTGTTGAGGAGGGCTGCTGTGAGTATTATTGTTAATTCAGCAACAATACTCATCGGAGGATACAGCCTGTATTTGGGCCTGAAAAGCTATGAGTTGCTTTCTCTGTTATTGATGAAACCTCTTAATGTGTTTTATATGGTCATAAACAAACACTGCCGGGTGTCAGATTGCTGTAGCACAGTGAAAAATAACTCTGGAGATATGAAGAGTAAGTGTAAATGTTTAATGAGGAAATGAACAGTGATGCTTGAAAAGAATCACAATAAGTTACAGTGATTGTATGAAGCTAAACAGTTCCATACATTTTCCACGCCGTGCACATCCATTCACAATATACGTCTCAAATGTGTATTTTTAAAAACATTTCCTTCAATATAATTTTTGAAAGAAGAAAAAATCATGTAAATGTGAAAAAAACCTCTCTGAGTACTTAAGAGAATTTGCAACATATTAGTTGTTTGCTTCTAGTTTTATAAAATGAATAGATGCTTTACTTCTTTCAAAAATGGGAGTAAAACACTGGAGTAAACATTTTGAAAATATGGCCCTTTGTGTTTTAAAATACGTTTGCGATTGGATATGTTTCTTTTGAAAGTGTACATTTGAAACCCATACAGTGAATGGAAGTGCATTTTTGCTAGCTACAACTTTAATGTACTCCAAAACCTGCTTCTGTCTGAGACTGACTGTTATAATACATCTATGGTGATGACTAATTATCCCCAACTGAATAACTGCAACACCCAAACAGTACAATTGAGAGAGGCCCAGGGCTGAATGACACACAGGGGGTGTTCAGGTCAGGATTGAGGTTCACCCCACTCACTGCGATGACCGTAGGCAGTGCCACCAGCTTTCATAAGAGAACTAAATTCTCAAGCACCAAACAGAAATACAAAAAAGAAAACCCTTTTCAACAGCTAATCAAGGCAGCAGGAATCGTTAACCTTTAGCCTTACTGGTGTGAAAGATAGCAGACACTGTGCTTTTTTTACCTGCAAACACTCATTGGTGTCACACTGTGCCATGTAGCACATTATAAAGATAGAAATAATAGCGTGGTTTCCCAGCTCAGTGGTGGTTCCTGTCACTCACATCCTTTGGTAGTTCTCTGGTGGATTTCAGTATTTAACTATTTGTTGGATGCAACTACAGAATAGTCAAAGATCTAACTGTGTGTTTTGTGGTGCCTGTATTAAATAAGTACCAATTTATGGTGAATTAGAGTTCAGGGTTTATTGTATGTCAAGATACATCACAAGCAAACCCCATTCATGAGATTAGCTGTATCGTACTGAGTCTACCGTACTTCATTCACAATATTGTTAAGGTTGACATCATCTGCTTAAAAATCTCAGATTTCCCTTCAGCTGCAAAGTCAGTTCAAAACAGTGACCTCACAATAACCTTAACATGGTCCATTGATTGGAAGTGCTGATAAACTAAATACAAGTTATGATTAAAATACTTTAGAGCTGGATTTTGCAATAGCATTTGTAAAGAGAAAGCAAGGTCTTCTCATGCAATAAATAGTGGGCTCTGCTTGGTTAGTGATGATGGCATCATTTATATTAAGAATTATCAGGCTTGTGAAGCAATACTTCTTGCTTGGCTGCCTCATCTATTAACAGTACAGTATGTTGCTGTTTAAAGTTTACCTCCCTTTTCTATCTGTCACTGGGATAGTGTTCTGAAATCAGTACTGTTGGTTTCCATCAGCAGTAGACTGAGCTCAGACTGGTTTGAATTGGGACTCCAGGTTGATGTAGGAATGCAGTTTCTTAGTGAACATCACTAGAGGCAGGTTTTAAACCTGGAACTGTGAAGAAAGAAGGACTTAATAACAGGGACATGTTGGGGGTATACAGTAGTTTAATGCATTAAAAATGATACGTTATACAAAAACATGATACATAAAGGCAATGTTTGTGTGGTGTCTGGTTGCTGTTTGCAGAATGGAAGGTAAACTGCAGAAAGAACAACCCATAGGCCCAGTTTGTATTTGGAAAGATCAGATGAGAACTGTACAGAAACATGATGTTTAGCAGTATGGGAATTCAAGATTCTAAATCAACACAGGCTTTTACCATTGGATCATTAGGTTTCAAAATCATTCTTTAGTCTTTTAAAAAAATGTCTTAAGTACTGTGGCTAGTGTACATTGAAATGCTGTGATTTTATTAATGCCAACAATTTCATGTTTTTTTTTAAATAATTTGGACCTTGGGGGTTCCATGTTTGAAATAATGCTGCATATTGTATGAAGGTATCAGATTTGATAGCAAATGACACATTGAATCGGTAATATTTTATGATGTCTCATGGTGAACACTAACAATCTATATTTATAGTTACTCTTTATCATTTGGGAGCAATGAAAGCAATGTATCAAGGTTTCCAGAGATATTCCATCACTGAAACTGACCCTATTCTCAACTATGATTGCAACAAAACATTTCCAGTCTTCCAGAACATGGTATTGCACTTATGGGCCATGTGCTGCTACACGTATGTTGATGTGTTAAAGGTGTAGGGCATCATATGGCTTAAAACCTGCTTTGACATATTTAAGAAACCTTGTAAGAACACATTAAATACATTGGATCTGATTTTGTTTCTATTTTATTTTGTTTAGCTGGCTTCCTGAGCCACAGTGGAGTTTACAGAAGAAATTTCCTTCTTCACAAAGTAATTGTGTCTATTAAAATTATCCATGAATCTTACCTGTTTTGCAGTTGCATTGGCTACATAGGTCTAAACGTTCTAAAAGAAATAGGTCATAGCAAGCATGTATTTCCATTTTAAAACATGATATTTAGTACTACACAAGGTTAAAGAAAGTTCTTAGTTTCTATGCCTCTTTCTCAGGTTACCTGTTACACTTGCACATCCTGGGTCATTTCACGTCAGAAGTGTCTGAGGTCTGAACGTATGTTTGTCGGTTCAGGGTACAAGCTGGTTGGTAATGACCAGAAAGAAGTCGTGGAACAGGTGAAACGAGCAAGGAAGGGCAACACTATCTGAAAGCATGGTTTGCAAAAACAGATTTCTTTGGCCAAGTGTAGAACATATATCATGTGTTTTTCACTTTAACATCTATTTGTTTGTTTTTTCAAAACAGGTCATTTGAGACATATATGACGAAAAAAAGTACACAACAGGTAGGAATTATGAAAATCTTTTGTTATCTGCAATCATTTTAATGGAGCTGAACAACCATTTGAAATGGAAACACATCAGAAAACAAGGCGGGAGACAGAATAGGATATTGGAAAACACTTCACAGATGCCCAGTTTTATTTATTTCCTTTTTGATTAATTTTAGTCCATGAGGGCGCTGTTGTCTGTTCTTGAAATAAAGAGAAAAATAAAACACAATAATAAAACTACAAAACACAAGTGCTGCTTACGCAGTGCCCCCACTGCCGCTATGCCAGTCAGCTCTGGTCTCCGTCCTGTGCTTGGTTATTCTTTATACACTGGGGTGGCCAGAGTTCCCCATATCTCTACACACGCCCCCTCGGGCACGTAATAATTTATTTAAATTCTTGTTTTATTTGTTTAAAGCGAGCTGTCTTCCTCAGCCATGCTTGCCTGTTTTGTCCTCTCTATAACCGCTGGCGTTCCTGCCTGGTCTTTGTTTACACTGGCGTTCTCAGCCGGTGTTTCTGTTTATTCCTAATCACGGCCACCCGAATGCATAACCAAGCACAGTACTTATGGGCTGAGCATTCCTCCAAGGCCCGCCTCTCAGCCACTCAGAGAGAGGGAAAGCCAACACACCCTCTTCCCAACCTCTCCGTGTCATCGCCATGACTGACAGGCGGATCTTACAAGGCTGCTGCCCTCTTCCTGCTGAACCACGCCACAGTCAGCACAGATCTCCCCTATTAGAATGTGTTATAGCTTGATTGATCTCAATGATTAGACCTGTATGTGTAGTATGTGCAATCAGGTTGAGAGTGTTTGCAATGATTAGACCTGTGTGTGTAGTGTGTTTTCTCTTTCACTCTTCCTTCTCACTTTGTTCTTGAGTTGACACACAAGAAGCCACTTTCAGCACAATTAGAGGTAGTTACACATCTCATATACAGTGAAACCTGTTTTTCATACTGGGATTGTCTCCTGGGTTGTCTGTTTGCTGAGGACACTACTACCTCTCTGGCTGACATTGCAGATGCAAAGCAGGGCAGCCTCAGTAAAACTTTAAAAAAATCAAGCAACTTACCAACGAATAAGATGACATGTTACGAAATGTCTTCACTGTGTCACACTGCGTTAATTGAATAAAAAATCTAAATTCAGAAATTACAAACATAAGTGGTCTGTTTCCTTCAGCCTATCGCATTATTTTACTGTGTTACGAGACAATAGTTGACAGTTGAAAACCAACTGGAAAAATGACAGCTGTTGCCTTTTCCATCTAAAGCAACAGTGTCAGCAAATATTTAATTTCATCTGCAGTCCACTTTCTGTTTTAAGCCCACTCGTTGTGCATGACAAAGTTTCATCATAGATTTTTGGTGCACTTTTGGGCAGTCAGACAAGGTTTTTTTTTTTTCCAACCCAAGGCGAAATGCATGAGAGAGTCAGCTTGCTACACCACTGAGAACCCCAGAAAATGTGTGTATGTTTGTGTGTGTCTACATTATATATATATATATTAGCACAAAGAGCCAGCTCTCCAACGTTTCGATATGTTGTACATATCTTTCTCAAGGGAGCATGTGTTTGAATCAAAACATTGGAGGTATTTATAGGTTTTTAACGGCATGACAACGACTTGTTATTGTTTATATTCAAATCCATAATTTATTCTTACATGGTGTAATGGTGTTTTATATACTGTGACATCATTTTTACTTCTATCATTAAATCTGTATTAATTATAATTAATTAGTCTATATAAATGTATATTTATATTATCATGCAATGCTGGCTCTGAAGATCAGCCTTGATTTGGCCTCCCCAGCGCATTAGTATGCACAACTTTTGAATGAATTTTGTTTATTTGTTTAAATGTTGTAGCTTTATTGGAGTTAATTAGTTCATTATTTTCTGTTGTGTCCCGCTGGCGTAATCATGTTCAGTCTATTTATCCATTGACTTTCTTTTATTCTTCTATATGGCCCATTGTCTAACTTTAGCTGTTCTACTACTACAAACTTTACATAATTCGTGTCATGTCCTTGACTGGTTAAGTGTTGTACTATTGGTTCACTAATTTTCTTATTTCTAATTAATGAAAGGTGGTTATGAATTATTTTATATAACATTGTTCCAGTCTCTCCAATATATTTTATTTCATCACATTTTTCACAGGCTATTCCATAAACAATATTACTATATATATTGTGACACACCGGGGTAAGTCTGCCACTTGCAGGACCGTTTCCACTGTCTATTTGGTGTAAGACAGGACCACAGAAATGACATAAAACAGTATGGTGCCTGTATATTTATTTGAACCAAACAAAACAAAACAATATCTATCTCCGTGTGGAGATCTGACTTCACTCTCCCCCCCCTTTATCTATCTTATCCACTGGGTAGCTAAGCTACTTACCAGTTTTAAGCCTGTTCCACCGTATTTCTTTCTGTCTTTTCCTTAACTTCTCCTTTCTCCTTTCTCCTTTCTCCTTTCTCCACAAAGTCTAACTGCAACCACCATAAGCCTCCCCCAGCTCAACCCTGAACAAAGGAGATAATTTCCTTTTATTGTCAACCAGTCCAGCCACTTACAAAACTAACACCTCTTAAAAACCTGCAGCTGTGCTGGTTTACATTTCAATTAAACCCTATGTACTCCTGGCCCTTGCAGTTTCTTTGATGGCTGCCATTTTTGTAGGCCCTATTAACTACAACTCCCGCATTGTCTCTTGGGAGATGTAGTCTTTCCCTGCTCAATCTGGCACTTTCCAGTGCCCCGGTCCTGTATACCATAATATGCTAGGACCCACATATTTACCATTCGTGACCAGCCCACGTCTATGGTCACAATATATATATATATATATATATATATATATATATATATATATATATATATATATATATATAGCATTTTCTGGGGTTCTAGATGGTGTAGCAAGCTGACTCTCTCTCTCTCTTTCTCTCTCTCTATATATATATATATAGATGACATTCCCTCTAACATCTTTCCACGGTTTTGCCTGGCACCGAACTGCACTCTCTCTCAGCATCTCATAATCTCAGCCGTGAATGAGAGCCATTTCAAGTGGGGCAAGGTACTTGAAATGTGAAAGTTTTAAGGCCATTTAAAATGGTCTAAATATGAGTTTCTGGGGTTAATAACATAGCGCCATGTGGTGCTATCTACTGAAAAAGAAAGAAAGAGCCCTAAGGTGTTGAGTTCATTATAAATGCAAAGCTCAAGTGTCTTTGAAGTGCTGTCTCTGGTTTTATAACCCAGCTCCTCACACTGCTTCTCTGAGTGCCCTGACAGCACATCTAGCATCCTTGGTGACAGGAGATTTCCTTTCTCTGCTCCCTGTTGATGGAATCAACTGCCCTTCCTATTAGAGGCACTTTCAAAGTCATTGAACTGGAAACAGTGTTGACCCTTGATGGGACAGTATTTTCAAAAGCCCTTCATTCTGGTTAGTGCATCTGTGCATTTTGCTCTTCTCCGATTTTAAAATGTCAGCATTTTTTAAAGCTTTAAGCATGTGCTGGGACAAATATTCAAATATTGGAAGCAACATTGCTTGAAATGTATTCTATGGAAAAACCCACCGTTATTAATTATTAATAATTAGTCATTTAGCAGATGCTTTTATCCAAAGCGACTTACAGAAACTAGGGGGTGAACTATGCATCAACAACTGCGGCTGCAGAGTCACTTACAATGGGACCTCGGTCTCATCCGAAGGATGTAAGTATTCGTTCATAAAATACTATTCATAAATGACTGATTCAAACAGATAATGTGCAATAGGAACCAATGCATAAATAACATTGGAAATTAATAACACACATTCTTCTGTACAGAAGAGTGTTGCAATCCATTCTTTTATAGGTCATTTCATGGGGTACCAGTTTTCATACTATAATGTGACACAAATCATACTTTTGTTTTCAAGCTCATTGACAATGAAAGAATATTTCAAACATGACATATGCACTAACGTAAGTAAACGTGAATCACTGCTGCACTGCAAGTGCAGTGGGGATCTTACATCGTACACAGAATGACGCTGCAGTGTCAAACCGCCTGGCTTAAAATCTCTCTCTTGAATTTGGCTGGTAAACGGTCCAGGTTTTGGATACATATTGCATTCTGCACATATTCCGGGTTACCAGACGGGTTACCAAATCTATATATATAAGCCCATGTAGAATGAAGGTACATAGGACATCGGGTTAAAGAGTAAGTATTGGGGTTCCGAAAAATCTAGTTATACATCCTCATGTGTTGCTACAACTGTTTAAATAACGCACCTGTACTTTTACTTTTCATTGTTAACATTCTGACAACTTTTTTCACATAACTTTAAAGTCTGTTTCAAAGCTCATTTCAAAATGGCCGCTCTAGTGCACTGGGGTTTAAGATCTGTCCTTTAAATCACTGCAGCGATTAACAAAAAACAAAACAAAAAAAACATAACAACAAGTGCTCTGGCTTTTCTGTTCCGTACCACATCATGGTTCATTATTGCTGTGTTACCTGTTTGACAATGTGGGCAATAATCCTTACACTATCAGTGCACTAGAGTGGCCATTTTGAAAAGTGCTTTGAAACAGACTTTAAAGTGTAAAAAGTTGTCAGGATGTTAACAATGAAAAGAAAAAACCTGAATACATCAAAGACAACACTAAAATAACATTGCTTCTTTACAAATAATTCCAAGAAATTTCACATTAAATAACTTTTTATTTACTAGCCTTCATGAAATTTCATGCTTTACATTAGCTGGATTTGAAGTTCTCGCTTGCTTTTTTGTTGACTGTTTTGGTACCAGAACCAAACACAATACTTGCTTACACTCATGGAGGACTGAAGACATGGGCTATGTATATGGTAACTGGTCGGAGTATTGCCATTGTTTCTGTGTACCAGTAATACACAAGTAATTTTACTCGTTATTTGGGAAAAACTAAATGGATTGTGGTGATTGGTGTACTTTTTTTTTTTAACAAATTATGACACTTACTGAGCTTGAAATGTTCACATGCCTTCCTGAAACAGTTCTACAGACCAGAGCTGTCACTTTTGTCAAAGTTCATGATATTTTACTTTTGGTTGAGTGAAAAAAGAACCTGTTGGACCACGCTTCATTCACACACCACACAAGGAGTAAAGAACTGAAAAGATAACGGAGAGTCACCAAGGTTATTTTTCTTAGTGTACTGTATATGACTGACACTTCTCAGGGCTATCAGTTTCTTTCTACTGAAATGTGTTTATCAATAAAACATAATAGTGTACAGTGGGTTCCATGGAAAATGTCCCTGGTACCATGGTAAACTTGCAATACCTCGCGGCATAGGCGTAATTTACACTGGGGCCATGTCCCCCTCACTTTTTCATTTTCAGATAGAATACTCTTTATGCATGCATCAGATAAATAATCTGTCCCCCCCACTTTTGAAACCAAACTGACGCCAGTGCCTCGAGGCGCGTCACAGTATACCGCTATCATGAAGTGTAAAGTGTGCGTCAGAGAGCTTTTTTAGGAATTGAATGGGCTGTATAGCGTTGTTCCGTAACAAAATGATTTCTACTTTAGATTTGTTTGTCTCTGTTGAGGTATCAGGTAAGTACTGTATTAAAAAAAAAAAACGTAATACATTTTTTAAATTAATTTGTTGACTAACATTTAAACTACAAAAGCAAAAAACAAATGCTATTTAAATTTAAATGTCGCTCATGGGATTGTTTTTATGGTACAGAAATTCCTATGTGAAAAAAGGAAGACAAAAATAATCAATAAATGCCAGTATAAGGTGTCTATCTGAAAAACAATGTTTTCTTCCGGTCAGCAATTGGGTACTTTATACCATTTTTGTAAGTATTCAGATCAATAGATGCAATTGTTTTGGCCAAGTTTCATACTAAAAAAAAAATGAAATATTTCTATCAGTATGGATGGTTCAGTGGATTAAATTGTTGTCTATCCATATGAGCCCATGCAAGCGATCCATGCACAATCATATATATTTAATCTTGAGTTAAGTTCTACAGCCCCATATCGTTTATATAAATTGTTATGATGTTTAACTTTGTTTTGCTTAAATACCCATTTCAATCATATTGTCTTCTGTAAAATGTATCCCGCTATTACAAGTTTGCAATACATTTTTATTATTATTTACATTTTTGGGAAATGCACTTTTAGAATGTTAGAGATTTCTTTACTCTGTAGTTTAAAATCGTTATTATTTGCATTGTTTTAGATGGCAGGGTTGTGTGATTTTGAACAGTAATCTTACATGTTGTTGTTGTTGTTGTTGTTGTTGTGCAGTTCAAGTAAATGATCTCAGATCAGACCCGCGGTGCACACCCTAGTTTCTTAACATCAACACATTGATCCTTTTATTACGTGGAACTGACTCACACCAAAGATCAGTGTCATAAAGGAATTAACAATTCTATGAAGAACAAAGCCTTAATAAATAAGGTATACTACTCTTAGATGCTGTATTAAATAATACTTGAACTGTATGTTTAAAACAACTTTATGATTCACAACAAGGCCAGTAATGTATAGGTTGGGCTGTATTATTTAAAATTGGTATAGATTTTTTTTTTTTAACGTTCCTGCTTGTATTAATTAATACATATAATTACTACATTTAAGTTGTTTGTGGTAAAATTATTATTTTATTATTTTAATTATTTTGCTCAGAAGAAATACTGCAGAGGCAGTTTGGCTGGTGGGGTTACATAGCCTATTTACATTTGACCTGTGTGTACACATTATTTCCTATTGTTCTCAGACACTCAGATGCCTTTGTTCTCTCTTGCCTATTTGTAAATGCAACACCATAGTAACTTAAAACTGTAGCACAACAAGTTTTTTTTCCTGACCATATGCTCAGTTATTCCAAAGTGCAACATGTTATGTTAAAGAAAAATACAATTGTTTGTTTTTACAAAACCAG
Source organism: Acipenser oxyrinchus oxyrinchus (assembly GCA_030684275.1). Lineage (NCBI taxonomy): Eukaryota > Metazoa > Chordata > Actinopteri > Acipenseriformes > Acipenseridae > Acipenser > Acipenser oxyrinchus. Next base: position 12,596,193 of record CM060270.1, read on the forward strand.
TAACAAAAGTAAATTGTTTTTTTATTTTTATTTTTGTGACCAACATTAACAGTTTATGGTGCATAACACACCTATATTTAGACACAACAGAATATAAAAGTAATAATAAAATATTAAAATGCATCAATTTCACCAAATAGAAATTTAAAGAAGCGATAAGAGTTTAATGATAAAGGGTTCAGAGGCTTTTTATTTTTTATTTATTTTAGTCATTATAAATTGATCAGGAAATTAACGATGATTGGGATTAATAATGCTTTGCATATTATTAATATTACTTGTAGTCGCCGCACTAGTTATTTTTTAAAATACAAAACAAGACGGACATGATGCCTGCACTGCAAAAATCACCAATGCGACGACACACACACACACGCACACACACACACACACACACACGTTTGCATTCCTATATTTTTGGGGACTTTTCATTGACTCTCACTATAATTATTTACTATTTCTAACTCTAGTCAAGACAAAACTCCACACTCTGTGAAAGTTAACAACAAACTAAATATTTTTACCCTTTTTTTTTTTTTTGAAGGCGTGTTTAATTCTTAACGTGTTTTACAAAGCGTGGACGTCCCCAAAACGTGTTTTTTTTCAGGAGTTACTATCTTTGTGGGGATATTTTCTCAAATATTGTCCTCACATTTATAGTCATACCTGTCCACACACACATAAGAAAACAAAGATTTTTTTGTTCTATTTATTTTTACTTGAAATGTATTTGTATTGTGTTTTATTTCCTTTTTATTTTTAAACACAAGACTGTTTTGGTCTGTTTTAAAAATCAAATTGCAGTCCTTAAAAAAAAAAAAATAATAATTTCTGCCATGTGCAGTAGGGGAAGGACAGGCAATTAAAACAGGCTGTGTGGTTTAGTGTGGTTTGGGGAGTGCGTGCACAAGGACTCTGTTGTTCTGCCCTTTTTATTTTTCGAATATACTAACTTATATTTTTTAATGTAGGCTACATTTCAAATGAGAAGTTAGAAAAATGAGAATGTAGCATACCTATACTGGATGCATAGTTAGGCAGATCATTGTGTACAAATGCAAATATGGATAAAACTACAGCGTGACATTCAAACTTGGAAAACTGTTTAGGCTACTTAACACTAGAACCGCCACGGTTATACGTAAGAAATAACCCATGAATATTCTTACCACACACCTGTTATAGGTATCTGTAACATCACTATGGTGTGGGTAGAACTTCAGAACTACTATACTGTAGTCTCTTTTCAATACAACCACCAGCATAGATTCACACAGCAGGCCAATCACTGTGATTGTTAAGTGCAACTGGTCTCCTAAGTCATGTGCTTACTCTCCAGATCTCCAGAGCGTATTGGAGCCAATAGGTAATTTGTGGCTGTGGTTTTCAGAAGATATTCTGCACACAACCTGACTGAACCATGTCCTGTCACTGGAATGAGTCTTCAGGACTGATGTTGGAACATTACACTGGAGAAGGACAGTATCATTGGAGACAAGCTTGAGATGCTATTGGGCTTGTAACATTGACTGCAAGGGTCAGAATTTATAACCTAATTCATCACAAACAATCTGCTTCTTGACACTCTTCCCCTAGACCTCGGCGATCAGTAGCCACCAGTCACACACACACAAACAATGCTGGTCTTTCAATTATTTTTCTAATCCAGAAGTTTGCATTGCACTGAAAGCTTCTGCCTTTATCATGAATTTCTTCATTGAATGGAATGTAGATGTTGGGTGGACTGTGATCTTCAGAGTAGATAATGGTCAGAAATGGTGACCATCCCTTGTGCCTGGTATTTTCTGTCTCATTCCTTGATCCGTTTTTCTCTTCTAGAACTTTTTTCAATAACGACCTGGCCAAGAGGCTCACACAATACAATTCATACAAACAACCATACAAAAAAACTTTTTTTTTTCCTTCTTATGCCTGCTAAACTTTCAATGGCTCTTTTCTGAAATAGCAAAAATCTCCAAATCGTCAATGCAACCATCAACATAGTTTCACACAGCAGGCTAATCAGTACTGTAAGTGCACTGGTTATTTTTGTATACTTTTGAATATCAGCAATCTTAAAAAAACATGCATATTTCTTCTACGACATTCGAATCATAATGTTGTGATTAGGTCAGAATCTTTATTATTATTATTATTATTATTATTATTATTAATTATTAATTATTAATTATTAATTATTATTATAATTAATTAATTAATTAATTAATTAATTATAATAATAATGACGTAAAATAGCTTTCATATGCATTAATAATCCAACCATAATCCATTGTCAGATTCCTAACCTAGGTAGGTAGGTAAAGTGGGACACCTAAGGGTTAAAAGCTTTCCAGAGCTTCAACTTGGTATCTCACCGACTAAAATGGAATTTATTTTATTTTCATGAGGTATTCTCCATAAATTCTGAGTGAAAGAAATTGGATATTTCACATTGTAGAGACCCTTCTGTTTACTCAAAGACCCCTTCTCTTGTTTTAAGAAAGATTCAGATAAAGTGGGACACCTTTTTATTTATTTTTAAACAACAATTAATGTTAACCTTTAGTCTGTAAACTTATTTTAATTGAAAGTAACCAAACAAATCTAATTAAAACAGTTTTCCACAGTTACACAGTTAATTTAACATGTTTTGGTAGCAAACTGAACATCATATAAAACATTAAAAAAAAACTTTTAAATTTATATTTGATTTATAATTATAGAATTAAAATAACTAAAACATATAAATAATTATACTGAGTATTTTCTCTCTAAATAAATAGTTTAGCCTTTTCATGGCTCCCTTGTGCAGCATTCTCTGCATGTAAAAGTGGTATCATTGAATATTCCACTGCCTTTAGCACAAGACTCATGATACCAGACCCTGCAGGTGTTACAAGCAATCCACTCTTCAGTGGACTTATACAATGCCTTTTACTCTTCGCTGTAGTGTAGATTTGGAGGCCTGAATCTACATTATCTTTATACTCGGCTATAGCTCCCTTCATCCTTTTCTCACTCCACTCTTTCTTTTTGCTGTCATTTTTGTTCTGAAATTCAATAGTGGAATGTAATTACTATATATATATATGTATGATATTGTATCAACCTAGTTTTACGAACAAATGTAATGTGATATATATATATATATATATATATATATATATATATATATATATATATATATATATATATATATATATATACAGTGCCTTACAAAAGTATTCAGACCCCTGACCAATTCTCTCATATTACTGAATTACAAATGGTACATTGAAGTTTCGTTCTGTTTGATATTTTATTTTAAAACACTGAAACTCAAAATCAATTATTGTAAGGTGACATCGGTTTTATGTTGGGAAATATTTTTAAGAAAAATAAAAAAATATCGTGCTTGCATAAGTATTCAACCCCTGTGCTGTGGAAGCTCCCAGTTTACACCGATGACAGAAATTGCCCTAACGAGGACACAATTACCTTACCATTGGCCTCCACCTGTGAACCATTAAAGTTGCTGTCACATTTTCTGGATAAAAACCCCACTGTTGAAGGATCATTGGTCAGGCTGTGAATCTGAAGGAAAATGAAGACCAAAGAGCATTCTACAGAAGTTAGAGATAAAATAATACAAATGCATAGATTATGGAAAGGGTACAAAATAATATCCAAGTGTTTGGATATCCCAGTGAGCACAGTTGGATCAATAATCAGGAAGTGGAAGCTGCATCACACCACCCAGGCACTGCCAAGAAAAGGCCGTCCCTCAAAACTCAGCGCTCAAACAAGAAGGAGACTTGTGAGAGAAGCCACAGAGAGGCCAACAATCACTTTGAAGGAGCTACAGAGTTCAGTGGCTGGGAGTGGAGTAATGTGCACCAGTCAACCATATCAAGAGCTCTGCATAACACTGGCCTGTATGGGAAGAAGCCGTTACTCAAAAAGTACCATCTGAAGGCACATCTGGAGTTTGCCAGAAAGCATGAGAGTGACCCAGATGCGATGTGGGAAAAGGTTTTGTGGTCAGATGAGACCAAGATGGAGCTTTTTCGCCAAAACTCAAAGCGCTATGTGTGGCACAAACCTAACACTGCCCATGCCTCAAGACACACCATCCCTACAGTGAAGTATGGTGGTGGCAGCATCATGCTGTGTGGATACTTCTCATCAGCAGGGACTGGGCATCTTGTTAAAATTGAAGGAAGAATGGATGGAGCAAAATACAGGGAAATACTCCAAGAGAACCTGCTTCAGTCTGCTAAAAAACTGAAGCTTGGGAGGAAATTCACCTTTCAGCAGGACAATGATCCCAAGCACAAGGCCAAAGCAACATTGGAGTGGCTCAAGAACAAAAAGATGAATGTCCTACAGTGGCCCAGTCAAAGTCCTGATCTCAATCCCATTGAGAATCTGTGGCACTATTTGAAAATTGAGGTCCACAAGCGTCGTCCAACCAACTTGAACAACCTGGAACAAATCTGCCAAGAAGAATGGGTCAAAATCACTCTGACACTGTGTGCAAAGCTGGTACATACTTACCCCAAAAGACTTAAAGCTGTTATTGCAGCGAAAGGTGGCTCTACCAAATATTAATGTGTGGGTGTTGAATACTTATGCAAGCAAGATATTTCAGTTTTTTATTTTTCTTAAAAATATTTCCCAACATAAAACCAATGTCACCTTACAATAATTGATTTTGAGTTTCAATGTTTTAAAATAAAATATCAAACAGAACGAAATTTCAATGTACCATTTGTAATTCAGTAATATGAGAGAATTGGTCAGGGTCTGAATACTTTTTGCAAGGCACTGTATATATATATATATATATATATATATATATATATATATATATATATATATATATATATATATATATATATATATATATATATATATATATATATATATATATATATATATATATATATATATATATATATATATATATATATATATATACTGTATGTATATATATATATATATTACATTTGTTAGTAAAACTAGGTTGATTTTACCATTTTGTATAACTATCAACATGTAACGTAACTAGAATAAGCTCATTTTATGCATGGTAATTGGCTAAAATATAGTTATACAACATTATGTGTGGTTATAACAGTGTCCCACTTTATCTGAAACATGCTGTCCCACTTTATCTGTCATACTCTGGTTAACTGGGACAAGTAAAAAAAAGTTTAATTTTAAGAGAAATCAAATACAACAATGCACATTTTTTTATTATTGATTGAAGCAGTGCTTGATTAATTCCATAAATACAGCTTAATAAACTTGACTGCATTCCTTTTTTCTTAATTAAAACCTTAGGATTGTACATTGTGGTTTCTCTTTCCCATGTGCTTACCTTGTGCTAAAATGGTACAGACTGCCTTATTGCGCAAGCCACTCCCACTTTGATGACCTAACACCAATGAAAACTTTAGGTGTCCCACTTTACCAGATGCTCCACTTGACCTGACTCGAGCCTATATATGTATATATCAACATTGACAGTTTATAAACTGAATTGTTTTATGTCACACTGACAGTACATCATGTTGACCAGCTACATAAACTACAATTAGAATGTAGGTACTAACTGCTTATTTCCTCTTCTAAGAAAACACATCTTTGTGCCCCTATAAACACTTAAGTGACTATAACAAATTATCTTTAAAATTTGTCTCCTATGTATTAAGCATAAATTGTATTACCCACACTTTGTAAAGGAATTTTAAGCTTTATGTAAACAAATAAATAAATACACAAACAATGGACACTAGTGGTCCACTAATGAAGTTTAATAAGATTAAAAAATAAATGATCATTATTATCCAAGGGGACTTACACAGCATAATCTCTATTATTATATATTCACTTTGCCACGGTGCTCATTTTATTCTGCCAGACCACTTTAAATTGACAGTACAACCAAAATAACCTTCCATTTAAAGCTTAAATTACTTCATAACAGATCAATGGAGTAAAATAAAATTTTTGAAGTATCTGAATTGGGAATATATGTTATGAAGTTGTTTAAAGTTAAACTGTTGAAAGAACATATTAAAAGATTATTATAACAGAAGCTTGGCATTGACAATATTGTAAACATATTGTTAAGACACATTTGAGATAATGTTCATTTAATTTAATCAATTTAAGAATTAGTTCAGTTTCTGTTTACAACTAAACAAAAAAAAAGTATTTTAGACATTAAAATATCAATTAAACTAAATAATATAAATGTTTAGTTTATGTAAAGGTTTTACTGCAACAAAAAACAGAGGAACTGTTAAGTTTGAATGTAAGACAATAAAGTTTAAACTGTATTGGATAGCATACAGTAAACTTGCTGAAGGAATATAACTAATTCTGTGACCCTGTCACCTGCTCACAAGCAAAAGCAGTACTGGGCACATAAAAAATAGGTTTTGGCAATCAAAGAGAGATTTACTGGTCGTCAGCAGTTTTGAATCCAAGGCCCTTTCTATAATGAGCAAAATTAACTCTCTCCATTATATCATAGAAATTAATGAAAACTTGGCAGCCGAAGCAAGCATTTAATTTAAATTAGAAAAGTTGTCTACAGTATCATACCTTATCAGATAGGTAGCGATTTTAATTGGGACAATGTTTGAGAGCCAAAAAATGACTTCATGCAGTGAATTTGGAAAAGTGCTTACAGTGGACGTTTCATATCAATTGAAACACTAGTCTTGGCAAGAAAACAGGGTGTCTGAAACCTGCTTGTGCAGGCAAACTTTTAGAAACAGAGGTCAGACTTGGTTCAAGAATGGCACAGTTAAATAAGGCTATTATATTTAACATGTTAATTACAGCTTAAATTTAAATGAAAATAACTGAACTGACCACTAGTACTTTCATACAAGGGCTTATGATAAACCCCTACTGTCTTTGTTCAACACTTTATTAACACACTTGTATATGAAAGTAAACTAATCTGAAAAGTTGATGAGATATGCTGCTCAGAGGGAATATATTGTAGACCCAGGTTAATATAATCACACAGAAAGTTGATATTTATATTGTGGCAAAGTGGTTTGCAGTGCTCAGGTGTACAGGTGATTCAGGTGCTCCAGACAAAGGACAAACACAGACTTCACAGGTCAGGTTCTTTAATATCCTTGCAAAGGTTTTAAATAATAAAGCTGGCTCTAACCAGCAATGGGTATTGCCAGCGAAAACTGGACTCAAATAATAAAGCTGGCTCTACCCAGCAATGGGTATTGCCAGTGCCAAAACAAGGGTTTGCAGTCCCGAAATAATAATTCAAACACAAAGCACGTAACAGTCACAAAAAACACGTCTCCAGACTGTGTGCTCTGGTGCAGGTGCGGTGCTCTGAGTGCTGGTGCTTTTGTGCGTTCAGGTCCGGGCTGGCTTCTGGCTGCAGCTCCCGGCTTCGTATCAGCCGTCTGGCAAAGACAAACACAGGCGTTTCATCAATGGGACAACACTTCATTCCAGGTTCCCGTCCTTGTTTCCTCCCATTAACCACAACAAAAGAACCCATTACGGCGTCACGTCCCCCTAAAGTACCCTAAGCCCCGCCCCCTCCGATAGCTAGTTCAATTACGTCTCCTCCAATTCATGACTGAAACTTCGCTCACCGTACTAGGGCGATGGCGCCAGGTACCGTAATGCCACCCTCTTCCTGATTGGCCGGCTTCTGACTGTCCCCGGAATGAACTGCCCAACCATTCAGTACGAAGCCCGCAGTTCCTGTTGTACAGTGCCCTCACAGGTCGAGAGGGAGATTGTTGATTCGGATTCATTCGCTCTTCATCACATATATATATAAAACAACATCTATTTTTAGAGAAAGGACAGGTTGAAGAAGAGAACTATGAGATCTTGTTCCAATATTTTCAGAAAGAAGTTATGTCCAATACATTTTTAAGGTTGTTATTAAACTCCAATTAGTTTTAAAAAGAGTTGACCGGATCCTTCTAGAACCTGGGTGGGCAAACTTTTTGGCTCAAGGGCCACATTGAGCTTTTGAAACCAAGTGAAGGGCCACATACTATATGCGTGACAAAACATGTGAAGCCTTTGTTCTTTTTCACGTTGACACACAACTACTAGTGTACTGTAGGTGTACATATGCTTGCAGAACAATTCTGTCACTGTACCATCTCTACCCTTGTAAAGTACAATCAAAGTCACAGCCACAAAAAGTAAGTGCAAACTTTAAAAAAAAGACATCAAAATAGGCATATATGACATACTGTATATGACAGCAGATGTCTGATATACAGCACTGTAAAAACCACCTCCATTCTAAAAGTACAATCTGAGTGACACAAATAGTAAGAGCAAAAAGCATATCATTTGGTTCATATTGAACGGCCTGTTTATGACAGCATATTAAGGAACAATTCTCATTTCACCTCCATTGTGAGCCATATTTACAGTTCTCAGATCATCTCAGCCCACATAAAGTACCACAATCTGAGCCATTGTAATAAGTGTTCATTGTCAGATGAATGGGGACAAAAGGCCTGTATCCAAGTGCATTGCTGGATAGTTCTCACTGCAATAACCATCACCATAAAAAAAAGCCTAACTGTTGAAAACAGAGAAAGAAAGCATAAGCCTTGCCTACCCGTCTTGGTGATTTGGGTCTTAATGTGAGCAGTCGGTCTGGTCACCTCTCTTGACAAGGGCATAAAAGTCTGGTGTCATTTTTGAGGTAGAGATCCTCAGAACAGCTGACAAGTGGTCATTTGTTAAATTTGACCTGTGATGGGATTTGTTGTAGTTCATGACTGAGAACGTTTGTTCACACACATATGTGGACCCGAATAAAACCAACATCCTCTGGGCGTGCTTTTTCATGTTTGGAAACTTTGTTTCATTCAGTGAGCCATAAAACTGGTCTATTGTAGCTGTTTTGTACTTCTCCTTCAAAGCACTGTCACACTGGATGTCGATGAGCTCCAGTTGTGTGTCTGGTGGTGCTTTCTCACTGTCGAAAGATAGGGGCATGATACAAGCTCCAGCTCAGTCTCAATCTTGCTAAAGTCTGAGAAGCGGCGGAGAACTTCGGCATGCAGGTCGATCAAAGTGCTACTGTATGTCACTGTATGATGTATGCTACTGTATGATGGGGGCGTGTTCAGTGCTGCCAGTGTCGGAAATGAGCGAGAGACCTGCTGCTCATTTGTCTGGAGAACAACAGAAGTTTGGCCTTGAACGCTTTCACGTTGGAATACAGTTCATGCACAAAAACACCCTTTCCTGGAGCTTCATGTTTAGATCGTTCAGATGCCCCAGTATGTCCACACCGAAAGCAAAGTCGGCCAGCCAGTCTGTGTCTTGTAACTTCGGGAAGTTGTCAGCTTTACCAACCGTATCCAGGAACATACCAATCTCCCCTCTCAGCTCCTACACACGGCGAAAGACTTTCCCCAGGCTTAGCCAGCACACATTTGAATGATATAACAAGTCCTGGTGCTCTGCCTCTGTGTCATTGAGCAGCTGAATGAACTGACGATGGTTAAGCCCTCTTGCCCGTATAAAGTTTACAAGTTTCACGACCACTTTGACAACATGTTCGAGCTTCAACACACTTTTACACAGGGCTTCCTGATGAATAATACAGTGAAGAAATATCAATTCCTCCGAGTTTGGGCTTTCTTCTTTTACTTTGTCTTGTAATCTTTTTAGTAGGCCAATGTTCTTTCCATCTGATCCATCTGTTGTGACGTTTGTCAGTTTACGCCACGGTAGATTCATTTTTTCCAAGCTTGCAGACACACTGTCATATAAGTCAGAGCCCCTGGTTGTCCCCATCATCGATTCCATTGCAAGAAGTTCCTCTGTTATTTCAAAGTTATCATTAATTCCTCTGACAAAAATTAAAAGTTGAGCGGTGTCTTTGATGTCAGTACTCTCATCCAGTGCGATAGAAAAAAGATTGAAGCCATCTGCTTTCTTTTTCAGCTCGGAGGATAGCTCATCTCCTATTACTTCCACACGCCTGGTGATGGTTCGGCATGATAAGCTAATTTTCTCGAATTGGTTTTACTATCAGGACAAAGTATGCTAGCAGTCTCCACCATACAGTCTTTCACAAACTCCCCTTCAGCAAAAGGCTTGCTATGCTTTGCAATTTTATGTGCCACTATGTAGCTTGCCTTAGTTACCGATTCTTGAGTAGAGGTCTGTTTAGTAAAAATATTTTGTTGGGCTTTTAAGTTCGTGGCAAGTTTAGAGGCCTTGCTTGCCTTTTCCTGAGAGGACAGATTGCTAGCGTAGTTAGCATGCTTGCTTGAAAAATGACGACTGAGATTGTATTCCTTAAAACTGCAATACTTTCTTGGCATATCAGACATACCGCCTTCTGTCCAACATTAGTGAAAAAGTATTTTGGTGTCCATTCTTCCTTGAACACACGACATTCAGAGTCCACTTTTCTCTTTTTCGCCGCACTCATTTTTCATGTCAACGTCGTCAAGCATGGAGGTGACCGTGAGCGCATTCAGATTGACTGAATGTAGGCCTAATACCAGCAGCTGCTAGGCTACAGCGCCATCTATTGGAGTTTGTTTGTATAGCATGGAAGAAGTCATTTTTAGGCCAAAAATCGCGACTCAAATATAATGACATTTAATTAGTTTTAAAAATGGCTCGCGGGCCGGATTGAAGTGCCCCACTGTTCTAGAATATATCATTAACTCAAAGATAAGAACTGTCAAGGCAGATTGATGATCAGATTTAATTGGGACACCTGATGTATTCAATGGAGGGAAATTCCTATATAAGCCCAGAGCAAGACCCCATTTGATACCATTGATCTTGATCTTGTAAGCTGATGTGGTCCATGCTCTGAGGGTCTCTGAAAAACTGATTGCTGTTTGATCGAAGTTAGGAGTCTCTGCCTTTGAAAACAGTTTTTATTTTTCAATATATCCTACACTACACTTCCATATACTGGAAGGTAAGAATATATTTGAATGTATATCTCATTTATATTGGATGCATTGCTATAATGTATAGAAATTATGTTCTAGTCTTAAGAGAGTGATATATTGTATGTTGTAGGAGTTAGCAGTGGGTGCTTTAGCTTTTTGCATTTTACAGCCTGAAGGCTAAGCATATGATAACCATTTGTATTACTGTATTGAAGTACTAATGCTGTTAAACCTGTAAACGCCCTGGAAATGCGCAGACTGCCTATTAGCAGGGATCCAAAGTGGCTTGCATCCACTCGAATTTTTAAAGCATTTAATAAACCGAAAAGAGAACTACTACTGCTCTGATTCGTTAAAACTTCTAATTAAATGAGTCTGTGTGATTTTCTTGATTATTAAAAAGTTGTCTGGACATATAGCATGTCCAGTGCATGAACAAAACCACTTACAGGAGATAAAATATATCTGTCCTCCTTAAATGTTAAGAGTGTGCTCAGAGCATATATATAAATAAAAAGTATGTTTGATTTCTGTCAAAGGTGATACTATCAGATGAGCAGCTAATTAAAAAATGATGGATCAATACCATCAAATCCAGCAGACTTTTTAAGGTCAATTTTGCCCAACTCAGCCAGTACTTCTAGTTCAGAAACAGGCTGCAATGAAAAACTAAAAGGACGCAAAAACCTCACCATTAAATCATGTTCAGGTGAAACAGTAAAAAAAAGTAGACCTATCAAACACATGTCCAGCTTCAATGAAATGATGCTTTTTTCCAGTTCAGTTTGCTCCTTCTCCTACGACTGAAAGCCTCATCGGTTCTTTGCTGTGCCAGGAATGCTACAGTGATTTCAACTGACTGCAAACCTTCTTACAAAGTGCAGCCTTTTCTTTGTAGCACTCAGGAGGTCTCTCTGGCGCACTGAATATAAGTTGTTCTAACAGTCCATCTGATGGGGCAAAGTGGTTTGATGGAAATTTGCTCTAAAGAAAATTCTTTCTGGAATTTTTCTAAATTTGCAGTTCGCTTGCTGAGTACCGAATAAGTTTTGAGATATCCGTAAAAATAGCCAATGCATTTCTAATTGTGATGCACTGACGAGTGTAATCTGTTAAGACAGTGGGCAAAACAATGAACATATAAAGCAGCTGGCTCGAGTTCCCGTATTCATGTCCACGGAGCTTCCCAGCCATATTACCTGCACCATCGTATGCTTGCCCATGGCATGCAAACACTGGCAACATGCAGTGAATCAGAACATCCTTTATAGTTGTGGTTAAGTACTCTGCATCAGTAGCATGCAGCTTTACAAGGCCTATCCTTATTCAACAACCCACCTGATGCAAATACCCAACTGTTCCTTGTTGGCTATATCTGTGGCTTCGTCTGCAATGATGGCATACCAACGGCATTGCGGCAGTGAGACACGGAGTATGGGACAGGATGTGGAGAGAGAACAGGGCAGCAGGAGTTACAGTGTTATCAGGAGTGAGCCAGGTTTCAGTGAGAGCAAGGAAATCGAGAGAGAGGTGGGAGGCAAAGGCAGAGATGAAATCCGCTTTGTTAGCAGAAGAGTGACCGTTCCAGAGCAGCGGCAGAGAGAGGATAGAATAACAGGGATGTGAGAGACAGTCATAGCAGGACAGGTGACACAGATAGGTACAGTAGTAGTGTGAGCAGGAGCGGTGGGGGGAGGGTACAGACCTGTCTAGTAGTTGGCGTCTTCCAGAGCTTCCTGTTAGGTTCGGATTTTCTCCAACAGCCTCTCCTCACAGGACTCCCACAGCTAGACTCACGGCTGTTCAGTTGGCTGTCTATTATACTAAACTACGCTAAAGACAATACTTAAGCAATACAATAGTTTCAATGCACTTCAATAGCATCACACAACTACAAAACGCTGTGTGGAAACGAGTCAAATTGCAAATCAACCTCTATTCAATTTAACCACTCACCTGGTACTAATCACAAACAGTAGATCACATAATTAAAACAACACCTTTATAATGTTACTTAAATACTGCTAATGTTAAGAGTTGGAATGAGGCCTCTAGCAGCCACTGGGAGAGATTTGGTAAAGGTCCTCACTCTGCCTGTCCTTGCTCGGACTGTCACAGATAAGACTGCCCTTGGTCATGTGGCCCTTAGATGGCTGGCGCTTAGAATGGCTGGCGTTCTAAGACACTGATTGCCAATTTATACTATCTTGTAGGCCTGGAGCCGTATACTTAGCACAAAATCTGCATACATTTGTGTGACAGGCTGGCTCGCAGTGGTGAAGTGTGGTGACGTCACGGACCAGGAAGTAACTGAATCACAACAATGGATGGGCGGGTGAAACTGAACGCAACGGCGTTCAGCTGATTTTATTAATAAACAAAACAAATGATTTGAACAAAAACAACAAAACAAAAGGGCACGAGGGCCAAACGAATCAGACAGACAAACAAGTAAGTGTCGTGCTGGCTAATCCAGCACGTTTTAGCAATTGTTATTTCTGTTTCCTCTCTATCTCCCCGTACCTCCTCTCTGCACCCAACAACCCAGTACAGACAGCTGCAGGTTCTTATACTCTGGCCGAGGGGTTAACTAGCTGTTAATTATCTTATTACCCCTCGGCCACAGTCTGCACGCGTTTGATAAGGATGCATGACTGTCAGCAATTAAATAATCAGTAGCTGATCAGTCATGCATCCTCACGGGGTTTTTAAATATAAATAATAAAAGACGCGGCGCTTTTAACTGCGCCGCAAACAAAAATGCAAATAATAATAAATAGGGGCGGGACACTCTTTGATACAGAATTTCGGCATTGTAGCTTATTTCCTTATCCTTTGCGAGCCGAAAGTGTAATTTCAGCTCTTCAAATGGTCAAACACTGTATACACACGCAATAATGGACAACCACCTTGTGTCAAAAAGTTGTAAGATTTTTAGTGGAGCTTCGCCGACATTGACGATTGCGTACAATTCGTGATAGTTTTGCCGACGGACAGTGTTGTGTGAAAACCGTGCGTATGTCTGCAAAACCATGCAGTCAACGTTTCGAGGCAGAGCATTAAGTACTTTTGATGAACACAGTTGGATTGAGTGACAGACACACTTGATGAAGACGATGTTGGGATTTTGCTGGTGGAACTTTGTCATAACAGAATTGTTTCTCCCACACATGGTATTGCAGCCATCTGTTGCAAGTCCAATGCATTGCTTTACAGACAGCTTGTTATTTTGCAAAAACTCAATCAAGGCCTGTGTAATAGAAGCAGCATACCCCACAGACAAATGAATGATCCCAGCAAAGGATGACACGATGCACTCAAGTTTCTAACTGAAATACCTTACTACACTCAGTTGCTTCTGTGTGGATATATCGGTGCTTTCGTCTATAATCAAAGAATGCATTTCGTTCCTTTCCTGAAGAAGTTCATGTTGCATGACAGGACTGATGACATTTCTAATGTGTGTTGAGCATTTTGTTTTATGTAGATTTGTATCTATCTGTGCTATGTCACTAACTATGTCTCCCAAGTGATCTACAGTCAAAATGCTAGAATGGCACGCAATGTGCGCTGCTAGTTTCAGCTTGGATGTTTTGACAGAATTGTCAACTTTAACAGACTTTATCCAGATATCAAATAAAGTCCGACAGTTAGAAAAGGGAGCAATGGTTCTCATATGATTCTCAGTTTTGCTGTGTATTATGAGTTCACTGTGGTGTGCTCTGATTTCTGATTTACAATATTTACAAAAGGCCTTTACTTCGTCTCCAGGCACACTTCTAATCCATTCCATCAGCCCTTTCTCCTTTTCCCAATCCTTACAGTATTTCCTGGTGGCATCTTGACCGGTCTTGCTGTATAGGTCTACTAAATTAATTCCAGTTAAGATTGGTGTTTGATTCCTTCTGCTTATGGTTATTCCCTCGTGTGTACTCTACTACTGTAGTGCTAACTGTAAACAACGTACATGCAGGCTTGCCACTGCATCAATCATGTGACTCACTGACAAGGTCAAATCTGACAGGCATAGACAAAGGGGGAGCCAGGGGGGTCCTGCTTTGCAAATATAATTATGGGAGTTCAGTGACAGTGTTATATGTCCTTTTTGTATTTTATTATAATTTTCTTTTAATTGATTGGACCATGCCTATAAAAAAAATAGAAACTCACGGCTGCCAAAAAAATACCACGCCTGGGTTTTCAAAGTAGCCCAATTTGCCAGGAAAACCGCAGACATGGCAACCCTGGGATCGCTTCGTAAACTAGCGTGAGTGACGTTTTCTCACTAATACGAAGAGTGCCGTGAGGTGGTGGATTGTGGGATATGTAGGCACAGGCTGGGAAAATCGTAAAATGAAAGCGGCTGCACAAACTACACATTTTAGATATGTGTATTGTTCCTAAAATGTGGTATGAAACAAAAGGAACACAGGGGTCGCCCCTGTCGGCTACTTGGTTAATGTGTATGTTTTTTGTTTTTTTTAATTTAGTCGTTGCCATTTATTTTTTATTATTTTCTCCCAATTTGGAATTGCCAATTATTTTATTATGCTCAGCTCACCGCTACCACCCCTGCACTGACTCGAGGGCAAGATTTAACACACGCTGTCCTCCGAGGCGTTTGTTTTTCATGTTTATTTTTTTGTTTTAGTTGTGTTTGTTTTTAACATGTTCTTGTTTCTATTAGTATTTTGTTATGGAAAATGTTTATTTTTTCATTTTAGTTTTTGTTAACTGAAAAAAACACTGCTGTACATACACTGAGTCTACTGTACATTCAAAGGGTCTACAGACAATTACTAAATAAAAACAAACACCAGTATTTGAGGGCAGTCTTTGTTTTACACAACTAGCAGCACAATCATCAGCTTTATTTTTTTTATTTTATTACAGTACGTTCCTGTTCGTATGTTGGGAATAAATTGTAATACCGTTACATAAGATACAAAACTTCCAGTGTTTGAGGGAATTCTGTGTTTTTCTACCTGCAAGTTTATTGTTTTTGACAGCAGCTGCTACACTCAGCTGAAGTTGAACAAATTGCTGGTTATTAAATCAGGCCTCTTCTGATGAAAATGGAGTTCAGAAAATATATTGATTTTCGAAGGGGTGCAGTTAATGTCTTCTAAATGTGCCCCTGTCACAATACTCGGGCTAACTGGATAACTCTTTTCTATCGTATGGAACAGCAAAGGAATAAATTATTGAAACAAACTAAAAAATCATATCAATTATCCCACCTTTTTTTAGCAGCACATCAGCTTAAAAATAAACCATGCAAGACCATGGAACAAGATAACCTTGTCAAAATACCAATCAGAGAGCTCACACAAACAATCGAGGGCAAATCCTCACCATGGCATCAACTGGAGAGTGAGCCTTCAGTGTCTGTACAATTGATTCCAGTCAAGGACCACACCATTGTATCACTAATATTATCTCAAACAGACAGGTAACTTTCCATCAAATATGAAT